>BPLR01000909.1:0-79013 GCA_021605095.1 Caerostris extrusa | reverse complement strand
GGTTGGCTTACGGCTTTTGTCTCGGTTTGTCCACTTTGTTCTGTGGGTCAAGTTTTCATGGTAATATAGTTTATTTGATACTTTTCATTTAATTTGCCTTTTCAGGTAAGTCACCTGTCTTTTATACTCAATTATAAATTTTTTGTTTGTTTGTTTCTCAATTCATGTAAATCAAGAAGGTCATACACTTAAAGTGGACTGGTTTCAAGCTTGGTATAGCAGATATCGCCACTAATACTAATTTAATGGATTATACACTCAGACCTTACTTATAAATCTCATCCGGGACATTCTTTAAATTTCCAACTAACATATCAACATGGAACTCGTTCCTTCATCTTGTTTTTGAGCTCCAAAAGGTGCAATACCAGCTTACATCCCATATTCCTCAAAGATAGCATAACTTCAAAAGTCATCACCTTAAAACACTGATTATATGCTAGTTACTAGACAAGAAGAGAAAGCTTTTTATTAACTTTAAGCTTACCCATTTGAAACCGCCAGAAAACTGTCAATCATGGAAACCCTGGGTGTCGCAATCTAAGCATCCACTTTACCCTGAAAAGATCTCTACCAGATTTCTACTGCCGTGTACCTACAGATATATCACTCACAGATCTTGCAACGAAATTGGAAAAAAGAAAAACAACTTCTCCGTCACAGAACATCAGCCATTTGTTGGAAAACGAGCAACGCCTGCTCTTTCCATTCAGTTTTTGTTAATATTTTTGGTACGATTTTGCCAGACTATGTCCGATTATGATTAACACACAAAAAAATTATTATTTTTATGTAAACCTCGTCAGTGTAAAAAATGTCATTTCATACACTTATTCAACAGCAAAAAATTGTAAAAATTGAGGTGCCTGTGAATACTGTAGTACCAGCATTCTATAGAATCTTGCTCGGCCCAAATCTAAATATACGAATTGTAGTGCCAGCCACAATGCTCTTATAGCAACTGCGGCTAATTCCTGAAGTTGCCTGTCCCTGGCGTTTCATTTCAATAGCAAATTTCACTATTCATGAATTAACTGGAACATGGAGCTCCTATCTTTATCTCATCCAACCATAGTGACACACTAAACACTTTATATCATCTTGCTTTACGTTTTACAACAGGTCTTCCGAAATGGTCATCGATCCCCATTTTACTAAAAGAGGTTCGCTTTCTTCGTTTCAAAAAAGCAGTATATGCTAACAGAATGCATGTATTTTCTCAGACATTTACTTTTTGATTCCTATTCTCATCTCTCTATTTTTCTCCGCTCTGGAAATCAAACCCCAAGGTTGAAACGTCCCATCTCTCTCTCTCTCTCTCATTTTTTTTTTTTTTTTTTTTTCAAACCTTCTAGACAACTTTAATAATTCAACCTTCAATTTAATTCCCAATTCTCCTCCGCTAAGTTTGAACTCTAAAGTCCATTTTATACCAATGATTTAACTTTTTTAACACTGACTGCCGCTCAGACAGATTTTAAACATTCAATAGCAGTCATAATTCTTTTTCAAAAGAGTCTTCATCAAGACACATTTCAAATTACAACAGTACTTTCACTGGAGAATCTCTGCACTTCCTTTTAACCCTTTCGACTTAAGTTCTCTTATCTCTTAAATATATTACTTTCTCAGACAGTCTGCCAGTGCTACAGGCATTTCAGAATTGCAACATCCATTCCAATCGTGTCATCAGTTTC
Source organism: Caerostris extrusa (assembly GCA_021605095.1). Taxonomy (NCBI): domain Eukaryota; kingdom Metazoa; phylum Arthropoda; class Arachnida; order Araneae; family Araneidae; genus Caerostris; species Caerostris extrusa. The sequence continues at coordinate 77,316 of BPLR01000909.1, read as the reverse complement.
TTGGCAATAAATTTCAAGATATTTGCAATAGCATTTTATCCATCGAATTCATCTAATCCCCAGGGCACTGTGGTTTTCACAGTGAATGAACTGGCAGATTCTCTGCTAAAATCACAGATGCAATATTTCGTTGGATATCTCCGAAGATCTATATTTCAACAAAAAATGAAGCATAGATGGAAAAGTAACAGGACAGTGAATAGGCGGCAAAAATGTTCAGGAATTTATCATTTGGATAGTATTAAATCTTTTCATAGACTTCTTCCTATTCGTCGAAAAGAAGCCATTCTTCTATCCCAGGTTTCGCACAACTAAGACATATTCTTCTAATTCTAAACTCCATAGATTTGGCATGACTTCATCTCCATTATGCCTTATCTGTAAAATTCGTAAACAGTTGAATACATTTTGTTCAATGCGTGAAATATTTAGAACCAAGAAACAAATTACAAAAAGCACTTTCGGATCTAAAGTTATCTCTTACTCTTAGATATTTGATATGTCAGAGGATGATATTATAAAACACAACAATGTTTCTTTAATTTCTACGAAAAATCTCGTAACTCTGTAAGCTATGGGGCACCCTACTTTTTTCTTTTTCTTTCTGGGGCTTATTATTTTTTTTATTTCAAGTACTAGTTGTACTTCATATTTTCTAATCATCGTTCAACTGTTGAAATATTATGGTCTATTTGACCTGTTGTTTTATTCATTTCTTTCTCTTTCATATTTCACATCTTATTTATTTTCTTTCGGTCGAGGAAAGTATGTGTAACGATTCCTTTCTTTTAAAATTGAATTTGTGATTCCCCATAGATAAAATCAAGAATTTTGTGTTTTAGAGTAGTTCCTTAATAAATGTTTAAATTTCACATTTACTAAACTCGTTTATCTCTAGTATTTTAAACAGCATTTGGATAAAATTGAGATGAAAGCAATGTCAGCGTGCATAAATTTCCAAATACCCTAGTCAAGTCAAGTCAAGACAGAAGAAAAATCAGGAAACATATTTCAGTAAGTACTGTATAATGTCCTTATAAGTATGAAAAAATAAATCCACTTTCTTTTGTAACTTTATTTTATTACCATAAATAGCCGACATAAAATAAAAAGGAAATAATAAATAAAACTAAATAAAAAATTTTGCATAATTAAAATAAAATTTGTTTTGAAAAATTGTTATATAAGTTTTTTTTTTTTTTTTTTCAAAAAAGAGGACATTTTCCTTCACCATAAAGTATCAATCGGATCAACAGGTAACGAATCGCTTCATTTTTAGATTTTGAATGAATATGATCTGATAAGAATAATGAAATATAAAAATTAATGCAACTTAAAATACTTTTAAGGATTATTGTTTCGGTAAAAAATACCGGAAACACAATGGTATTATCTTGCATAACTATGTGAGAATTCATAATATTATATGTAAGCAGTTCATAAATAATTGTAAATTTAGTTAATATTGATTTAATAAAGAGATATACGGTAAAACCCTATTTAATACAGGAAAACGTTCCAATAAGTTCCGGTGCTACAAAAACAGCGTTAAACAAGATCTTAACATGTAAATAATGCTGATAAGTGAAACAGAACAGAGAATAAGAAAATGTATCAGTTTTATTTTACCATTTATTGTTAAATACTGTTTATTACATCCATTATAAACTTATTTATTGTTAAAATTGATTTTATTCATTAAAAACATTCATGAAATTTTTAAAAAAATTGATTAGAGGAATTTACGTTTGTGAGGAGAAAGATTCTTATTCATTTGACATCTTTTTGTGAAGATGTCATCTACCGTCATTAGCCTTTTCTTGTTTTATGCAGCAAGTAGTGCGGTATAGTCTCAATATTAAAACCTTAGTTAAACAATAACCCGATCCTAAAAACAACTAATTACACTGTTTACCCAACACACACATTAACCATTATGAATTCCGCAATAACCCATACCATAAATTAAACCTACAAGTTCGCATGCCTTCAGAGACATATATAATTGGAAAAGGGAAACACACTCACATGAAATAATTCAAAACAAATTTCGTGATTTTAAATGAAATGTATACAAAGTTTATTTTTATTAATATTTACAAGACTTAAGTTTGAAATAAATCTTACAATTAATATTATCTAAATAAAAAAAGTGAAATCCCGATAAAGCATTAATAAAAAAATATATATAATTTATACATGTTGCCGCAATTCCAAAATAATATTTATCAATAAAATAATAAGGTGATAGTCCTGCAACTTATTACCTGACACAATAGCTGGGAAAAGAGGGGCACTTTTTTCTTTCAAAATTAAAGATTCAGTGTTAATACGGTTCAATACGCACCACTGTTCAAAGTCTTAGCAGCAGGGGCCAACCGTTCATGGGGCTCTTGTGTCGGGCAAGACGCCTGCGAAACATGTCCATATCATGTCACATAGATGATAATTTTCTTTTTCTAAAGACGCTGTAGCCAAAGGATCTTCAGCTATCTTGTTGAAATACGAGAGTCGGTCGCAAGTTATATCAATCGGTCAGTCGATCCACCGTTCAAACACGCAGTCTAATATATCTCTCCTTTCATGCTGAACACGGTACAACAATTCTAGCTTCGATAGATGTCTCACACATACCATTTCATAAGTCATTTTCAGGAGGGGGACGGGACGGTTACCGACACCATATCGGGTCTATATCCGTTCTGCAGACGCACCCCGTCCATAAATATTCGAACATTGATAAAGAATCTTAGAAAGTTTTGGTCAACTGATCTCTTGACCCCATCTGGCACGAAGTTTTGTCTGACCCTGCCAGATTAAAACACTTCCCAGAGATATCCCCTTCACCTGCAGCCGTTGCAAATGGCCTGCACCCACCGGAAACAGGACATTCCGTTGGGCATATCGGTTCCCAGCCGGTCAGGTGTAGTGACCAACAAACACCCCATTCAAGCCACGCACATAGAACATGGTCTAATATATGAATTATACAATAATTATTAATCTGATCCACAATTTCCGTCATAGTGGTTAAGATTAATAAAAAAAAAAAAAAAAAAAAAAAAGAATGCTAAAAGTACCTTTTTGTTCCTCATCCTCGCCCATTACTAATCCTTTAAGATCGATGTTGGAAAGACTTTTACCAGTTAGAATTTGTAATAATTCTTGAATATCCTGCGAATTTATATTATCCAACCCTGTTTCATAAGCTAATTTGACAATTCGACATTAACAATATTTTTGTGTCCTTGTAGCTCCGACCATACGTTCGTCCATACTCCTTTCAAACATTTTTCGGTCACCTTATTCTAAGAACGATTGATGTTGTCTACAACGTCCATGATATTGTAGTTTTCCAAAAACCTCTATTGGATTACTTATCTTCTCCATTAATTTTATCAATTAGTTTTCACTTTTTCAATTTTATCAATTAGTTTTTCAATTTTTGCCCTAATATCTTGGATGATTTTGTATTCATTTTCTTAAAATAGGGCCCTATACGTTCTAACGTTATAATTTTTTCAAAGCAATGTTATTACGTATAATAAAGCACATCTATACTAACATGCTACTTCTTTGTTTTTTTTTGTTAAGGGAGTGTTCTACAGTAGCCAATAGATTTTAATTTTTCTTTTTCTAAATAATTTTAAGTTTAAAAAAATAAACATATGCACATGTGTCAGTATAACTGGAGAAATTGAAATTATATGCACTTAATTACAATACCGTAATTAACTTGAATTCTCAACTCCCTTCGTCATCATAGAAAAATAAATTTTTTTCAGATTGCAAAGTAAAAAAGTACTTTTATACTTATAATTTCAATTAATAATAATAATTTGTTAATTTTTATTTATTTATTTTCATATTTACCTTGCAGAGCACTTTGAATTTGACATGTTTAGTAACACAACGCACCTTCTGATTCGAGGACGTGCCTTTTAGAATAACAAATTAATGAAAATCAATTACTCAAAAATCTCAATCTATGAGCAATATGGGCTTTATCCAAGTTTTCCCTCACATACTATGCCACAAATGTCGACTAGTTCTCCTGAAGAAGTCCTCCAGGAAGAGAATTTTTTCCAGTATCACCCATACGACTGGTAAGTTAATAATAACTGTTCACATAAAATTAATAAAACGTAATGAAACTAAAAATTAAGTCAGTTTTAAAAAATGGATTTTATTAAATTGATTAAAATTTTAAAAATTCATCTTCGAAATTAATTTTGCAGTTAATAACCACATTTGTTATTTGCTGCCATTTGCCACATTTATTAATTTGACTCATATTAATCATCAATTAACATGAGTCAAATTTTTGTGTTCATAAAAAAAAAAAAAAAAAAAAAAAAAAAAAAAACGGATTACGGAGAAATAAACAATTAGCAAAATATACCACGCATTTCCTTTTCATGTAAACATCTGGCGACGCATTGTATAGTACGACCACCGATTGTGTAGAAAAGGTAAACATCCGGCTTAAAAAAGGAACAACGAATCGATTATTTGTTAGTCAGACATACGCGGCGCAAATCAATTTTAAAAGAAGAATGTTCAATAATTATTGTGAAGTTATTTTCATATAAAGTTTGCTTTTAATATTATGTAATTTAAAATTTTAATTATTAAAAATAAAATTATTTTTATTGTTAAAATCCCTACGAAATAATTTTTTTCTCAATTATGCTGATCTGTTTGAACCGCTTTGCCAATTTTCCACGCAATCGATGGTCGAACTATAACTTGATTATTTAAAATTGTAGAATGTGTTAATCAGCTATTTCGTGAAACAAGGAAAGACATTACAAACCCAATCAATTTCAACAGATAGTTCAATTTTTACCGAATATTTTACAAAATACCAAATGCTATTAAGTTTATACAGGTAAAAATAATACTGAAATTTTTAACTTTGTAATGGTATTGCTGAAATAAAATATCTTTCTCACGAAAAACTTTATTATTGAATTCTAAATATATTTATTTAAAGCATATGTACACAGACTTGTGAAGCTTGTTGCAATCACTGATTTCAAAAACGAAGAGACTCAGTGGCGATTGTGGTGTGTAAAGCACCTCGCATAGATAGTTAGGATACCTGTTGGGAGTTTTCGGATTTCTTCCATACGGGACGCAAATGCCGGGCTTCGTTTGGTTTTTACTGCTCTACATTTATTTTTTGCACACTTTTAGACTAATTAGACAGGGACCTACAGTTTAACGTGGATTCTGAACTCCTAACAGACAGTCATGCCACCGCCAGGATTCGAACCTGACGTCTGTGGTACCGCAAATGTCGGGTAGTTACCCTTAAAAGTTCTGCTGGAAGACACTGTCCACCTCAACACCCGTCAGTGGGCTGTTAATGGTTTGCTGTCGCCTTTCTAACAGTTAGGAGCTACCTGTAATCATAGCTACGGTTAAAGTGTAGAGAAAAGAACAGAAAAGACTTGTGAAGCTCATAGACCAAACAAAAAAAGAGAGGAGAAAAAAAAAAAGGAAAATGATCTATTTTCTAATTTATTATATATATATATAGAGAGAGAGAGAGAGACAGACAGACATATAAATAGATAGATAGACATATTGACAGACATATAGATAGACAGACATATAGATAGATAGACAGACATATAGATAGATAGACATATAGATAGATAGACATATAGACAGATAGATAGACAGACAGGCAGATAGATGGATAGATTAAAAATTAAATGACGAATACAGTGCTTTTTACATAATATTGATTTAATGAGTGTTGAATACAATGCTTTACATAATATTGATTTAATGAGTGTTTTATTCCATTTTTGTACAAAACACAAAAGTTATTAGTCAAAGGGTTTCTAATATATATATATATTTTTTTAATATTCAAACCTGAAAATATATATTTACAAATATATGTTGATTGATAGGGTTGCGCACTGTAATGCTTTATCTAGCAACAACTTCAGTTACTTTGAAAAGCGAAATTTTAAAATGGAATGTGTTTTTGTACATAATAAATTCTTAAAACAATCTTTTTGCCAAAGTTTAATATCTTCATTGCTGACAGAGTTGAGGTTTTTTTTTTTTGTTAAGATAAGAGAGAAATAAATAAAAAATAACAATAATCTAGATGGACTAGGGCATTATTGAAAAATTCTTTTCTCCTAGTAATTAATTAAAAAAACATTAATAAATATTTTACTAATCATTAAAAGTCTACTTTTTTATTAAACTGGAGTAATATCGCGTTTCACGTTTTAATTTTTTTTTTTTATTTATCAAAATAGGAAGTCTTAAAACGAAAAAATATATTAATATTATTGAATATTTAATTCACAGAAAGAAAAAAAAAAAAAAAGAACATTTTCTAGTACAGCGTTTTAACACATTTTATTTAATAAAGTTCTCACCAGAATTTGTTATTTAAAATTAAAAAATTAATGGCACTAGTTCACTTTTAAAATCGGTGTTTAAGACATTTTTTTCCAATTTCCATATTATATTAATTAGAAACTCGTTTAAAAATTTTCACTTCTAAGATTAATGTCAAAGCATATCTATGTCTTGACCTTAATCTTAGCAAGTAATGCAAATAATAGTAAAAGAATACTAAGACATTATTCATTTATTTTCCTTGTAAAATAATTATACGGAAAAAATTTTGGATATGAGATAGCAAATTTTTCACCCACTAGAGAAAATCCCATTAGTTTGAATAATTTGTATTCTTATAATATTTTGCTTATTTAACTAGTTTGATTTCAAGATAATTCGCAATTATCTTAACGTAATATGAAGTTTTTTAATGAGGTAACTATTGAAAAATGTTACATATTCATTCGATAATTTTTACCTAAGTCATCGTGAATGAATTGAAATTTTTCACCCACTAGAGAACATATTAATTTGCATAATTTGTATTCTTATAATATTTTGCGAAACTAGTTTGATTTCAAGATAATTTGCATTTTTTTTAAAGTAATATGAACCAAACTTACAGTGTATGAAACATGAAATACAGTAGAACTTCTGTAAGTCGAACTTCAAGGAGATGCCAAATAATTCGGAGTTATAGAGTTTTCGACTTATAGAGGATTTCGACTTAAGCGATTTTGTAAGGAAATATTCAACTTGTAGGGTTTAGATTCTTTCTAATTTATTTTGAGTTAGAGAGGTAAAATAAATAAAAAAATCAAGTTACAAAGGTAATAAACATGTTTATTTGTTAGAGTTCAAATGAAATCAATAGCAATAAATAATAAGAAGAATATTTTATTGTAAAAATGTTCGAGATACAGAGGTCCAATTTTTTATTTTTCGAGTTATGGAGGGAAAATATATACCAAAATGGCTTGTAGGGATTGACTAATTATTTCGACATGTAGAGGGTTGAAATTTCTGAGTAATGGAGGTTTTGGGGCTTGAAGGGAAGGGAACAAAAAATTTTCGAGTTGTGGAGGTTTTCGACTTAAAAGAGGTTTTATTGTACTTCTACTAAGAGATTATTTGGATTTTCAACACGAATAATCTTACAAAGATAAGAAATCGGAATCGAATGGATAAGAAAATATTAGTTATTTATAGGCTTATGAAAGTAAATAAAAGCATCAGAAGTTTGGTGAAAGTAGATTTAGTATTGAATACTATTTATTCTATCTGTTGAACATTTCTAAGTATGTGTAATAAAACAGAACACAATAGCAAAGATATGCACAATTACATTGAAAAACCTACCAAACTTATTGATCATTCTATCCTAAATAACCACCCATTTTTCAGAACTTTGACCTCTCCCCAATCATTGCGACCTTTGACCTTCAACCGACGAGTTCCTAACTTGTGACGTATATCAGGTCAAAAAAACGCTTGAGAAACCTTATATGCTACTGTGCCCAAAAGATAGATATTAGAAAGATATGGAATTTCCCGGGCATATCTTTCTTTTTTTAGGCTGTTCGCACTATTCTTGACATCTGTGTGAAATTTCACGTCAAAATATTCATTAGTGTTTGAGTTACGCTTGCCTTTGTGAGACGCTAAAAGTAATTTCGGCCATTTTTGAAATGTCGGAATTAAATGAACAAAAGAACTTGCATTGAATTTTGTTTGCGGAATGAATATTCGTGTGCGGAAACGTATAGAATGTTGCAGAAGGCATTCGGGCAGCAAACTATATCACTAAATCACACTGCATTCGCCAAAAATGAAATCTATATCATTCCACAACCACCGTTTTCACACCATGCTACTTCTGGCTGTTCCCTAAACTCAAAAGACCACTCCGGGGGCACCGTTTTGAGTCGATTGAAGAGATTCAACTTGAATCGCCACGCACTTTGAAGGCCATCCCTGCCGATGACTTTTTAGCATGCATTGAGGATTGGAAAAAAAAAATTGGCATAAGGGCATTGTGTCCGGAGGGGATTACTTTGAAGGCGATGAAATAAATTTGGAAGAATAAATAAAGCGTTTTGAAAAAAAAAAAAAAATTGGTCTTACTTTTTGGGCACAGTAGTATAGTGTACTGTTCAGTTATAAATCAGCTTGAACACTGAACCTAACTTGAAACATAGTCGTTGTTCGAGGCTAGTTAAATAAATGCGCAAAAAACTAGCATGATAAATAGAAGTAATCTACGCATTATACTTTTAAAAAAACTCATATTTTTTTTTCATGCAATAAAGATGAATTCAGAATAATAAATTTGATTTTCAAAGTCAATTTTTTACATGATTAAACCTTCAAATTGCATTTAATTATGTGCAATTATTAAAACTAGAAAAAAAATAATAAATGATTAAAAGCTCATGGTGATTCCTTTAATTTAAATATATTTATAATAAAACAAACGTGTCATTGTTAAAATTTTACCAGTCAAAATATTTTCTTCCTGTGAATAACACGTATTTACTCGTCAAAGTATGTGGGGTTTTTCGTGGAATGCATTTCAGGAATACACTTCCCAGAATTTTTTTTTTTTCAGCAATTGACCAATAAATGACAAGCATTTTATTTTTTTGCATAGAATTTCCGCATAACAGAAAACATTATCGAAAATTCGTGTAGGTTTCGTAAGATTATGCACACTTTAAATAGGCAGTTATAGACAAAAGGACAAACGTAAATAAGCGCTGATTATTTTCATTGAGTTTTTCGGTTTTGAGAATATCGTGAAGGGAGAAATATGTGGAAGGTAAATCATTTTAAAATTATTATTTTACCGTATGATACATTGATTTTTTTTTTTATCTTCTATGTATGTATATGTCTTATATTGTCTACTATGTATCTTATGTCCTTTTATCTTCTATGTATGTATATGTTTTATGTAACTATATGTCTTATGCATATGTCTTATCTTGTCTTCTATCTATCTTATGTCTTTTTATCTTCTATGTATGTATATGTTTTATGCATATGTCTTTTCTTGTCTTCTATCTATCTTATGTTATCTTTTCTATGTATGTATGAACAGATTATTGAAAATCGTGATATTTTCTTTGAAAATAATTTGAAGAAAAGGAAATTTATGTATAGGCCTGCATGGTCGAGTGGCTAGAGCTCTGAGACTCGGTGCCAACAGGTTTCAGGTTCGAGTCCCGGTGGGGCCATGGATGTTTGTAATGGTTCGGAATCCACTTTAAATCGTAGGTCCCGGTCTAACATGATCGTAGAACGTTGCGGGGGTATTGTTACTCCGCGTCCGTAGCTTATCTCCAAGCTACTCCTCCTGGGTAGTGCTAAGTGAGTAACGTCGGTGTAGTTCTTTGCCTTAAGGCATAAAAACGACTATTTAAGTGTGTTTGCCAGCTGCATTAGAAAAAAAGTTTCAGTAGTTAGAGTTTAGTTTTTAATAAGATGTTTCACTAGATCCTAACACTTTACAATTGACTGTGTACAATGTTGAATTAGACAGTAAAACCTTTTTTTTTTATTCATCTCTTGGAAATTCAATGGGAAAAAATAAAACAAGTCCACCAACTCCACGAGAGTGACACAGAAGACCCAGCCAGTGGTCAGTTTTAATTTAATGGCTATTTAAGTTAATAGTAACTATGATACCTACAAAATAATAACACACCAAGGCTTCACATCAAAGAAAAATACGCTGAGGTTAAGAATGACAGCAAGAAATAAATCGGTTGATGAATATTTAAATAACATTTTATGTATCTTATTGTTGCAACGTGAAATTTGAATACAGAGATTTAAAGAAAAGTTTCAATTGACCTTTTCATGGGTTATAATAGTTAATAGAATTGGAGAGAGGGAAGACAGCAACACTCACTGACCAGTTTTTTTGAAAGAAACACTGGACCTGGACCTAGATGGTGCTTCTATACATTAAATTAAGCCCATGAAGTTGGATTAAGTTAACTAATTCTAATTTAAAAAGCTCTAGATTTTATTTGTTTTTGGTATTGTTGAGCAATTGGTGAAACGTACCTCAACCGACGTTTGAATTTATTCTAATTAAGATGGATTGAATTATTAAATAGAATCTAAGGATTTAAATTTACTACATCTAATAAATCTACTAAATCTAAGGAGTTTAATTTAACAATCCATGATGAAATCAAGCTTAACTAATACTGGTTAACTTGGTTTAACTTAACTGGTTAACTACAAGCTTAACTTGGTGTTGACGTGGGCAGCTTAAGATAGTTAGGTCAATCTCATGTGTGTGTGTACCTCCCACACGCTGAATCTTCCAGTCAATGCAACCTAGCGTTCTTAGGGAGATAAACTACCTCATTCAAAAATGTAAAAATTCCTGAAAAATTCTTTTGAAAATGGAATTTCGCCAACAGTATTCATTTGTTATCGTTTTCTATCTTTCCCCCCCCCCTCCCTTATCGGTATTCATTCAAAATAGTAACCAATAGCTCGTGATATCTCTAGAATGCTACGTAAATAATTTGCGTGACATCTAAATTAAACTCGAAATTCACTGATAAATAAATCTCTTTTTTTTTTTTTTTTTTTTTTTTTTTTTTTTGGAAATTAATGAAACGTTTCAAAATGACATAACTATCATCACAAAAAAAAAAAAAAAAAAAAGGGTTTTTTTAAATTAAGGAAAATTTTGTTAAATACTAAAAAAAAAAAAAAAAAAAGTGAACGAGAAACATTAAGTAATCGAATGTATAAAATATCGTGAAGTGTTTATCGTTCACCGATATTGTTTTTTACTTTCTCAGCAAGTTTTGTAGTAAAGGTAAAGTATGTGAATGGATCACGAAAAAAAATGGAGGAATACGAATCATTGTTTGACAAAACCCAATGATGCGCGAAAGCATTAACCGGAAAATATAAAACCAAATTCCCCAGCAGGAAATGACGTCAATCTAACGAACGAAATAAAGTTGGTGTGCCTAAACCTGACCTGTACTCACTGCTGCCAGTCATCTGAACTTGCCTGAATGCAATACTTTCTTTCCCCACCGTCTATACGAGAAATTCCAATAGCAGAAGAATGAGCGATTCTTGTTCAGTAAAAACTTAATAGGTACCAAAACGAGTTGAGGTTGGTTGAAATGGCGCAACAGCGATTTCTACTTGCGGTTCTGAGCGATGAAAAAAATTTCCCGCCTTGCGATTTTTTTTTTTTATTGTCAGACTAGAGTTGGAATGCGTGAATGATTAATGCAGAGCGAAAATGTGGCGATAGCGAACAATATCTTTAAACGATCTCGCAGCTAAGTGTTGCTGTTATCGTTCAAAGATTGTTTTTGCTTTTTGTATTTCCGCTTACCGAACTTATTTCCGTTTACAAATATTAAGTGTTGTTGGGAAATTTAATATTAGAAAATGACAAGAGCACAAACTGATCTGATATCCTGACTTTTTCTTCCGTCTTTTCAAACACGTGACACAGAACATTCGAAATGATTTATTTCCCACTAATCTGTTAGCTTTCTCTTTGTGTTGTTCTATCAAAATATTATTTTTATTTTGATCTGTAACTTCAATGATAATATTGAATGTTATTTTGGACGATTATGTAAAGATAATATCTATTAACAATACAACAATAATGTGTTTTCAACTTTAGAATAAATATTTGTCAGATTTAATTGTGAGGTATTTTAACCTATTTTATGCATTTAAAATGTAGATAACCAGTAACTAACAGTAGAGAAATGTGTGTGTGTTTTTTAAAAAAGGTACTTCAAATTTAAACAATAGAAACAATATTATCAAATTAATTATTTTATTATTTTGATCGTTAAAATTATTAAATTAACATTTTATAAATTTTAAATTACTCGTTTTAGAAACATATTTTTACAAAAAATAGAGAATACATTTTGAGAATACTTTTTCATTCAGAATATTTTTTTTGAAATACTTTGGTCACTTTTTTATAATCTACTTTATATTTTTCGCAAGCATGTCAGGTCTCACAAATATCTTCAAAAACTTAATCAATTTTATGACTATTCTCATGCACGTTAAATTATAAGTTTTAGAAACATACTTTTTACAAAAAATTCAGAATACGTTTCGGGAATACTTTTTCATTCGGAGTATTTTTTTAAGAATACCTTTTCATTCAGAGTATTTTTTAAGAATATTTTTTCATTCAGAGTATTTTTTTAAGAATACTTAAGTCACTTTTTTATAATCTACTTTATATTTTTCTCAAGCATATGAGTCTCCCAAATATCTTCAAATACTTAGTCAATTATACGACTATGCTCATGCAATTTAAATTTTTCTGATAGTTTCTTTTCAGACTTTTTTTTAATTGATAAAACTTTTGGAATGGTTTATTGATTTTAAAATGAATTAAGTTCGCAATAAAACAGGTTTCTTTTATTCTGTCTTAAGAAAACAAACAATACAGATTTCCTTGATATTGAATCTACATGTTTTTTCCTACTTGTCCTAAGGTATGTTAATCGTGGCGAAAGGGAAAAAGAATTTATTTGAACTGGATTATCGATCACATATGATAAAAAACCTGATTGGGGAAGTGATTAATATTTGATAACCAGTTAAAATATTATCTCATTCTTTTTTTGAAAGTTACAAAATTTTCTGACCCAACACTACACTTCATACAATTTTTATACATTACAAATTTCTTTATGATAGATTTAACCATTTATGGGCAAGTACATAAATTTTTTTAAAACTACATGGAAGTTTTTGAAATTGTATACTTAAAATTTAACATTTTTTATACTTATTGAAAATGAATGCCTCAATAGTATTCATTATCCTTATATGTTTACAACGGCATTGATGCATTCTTACGATAAATGTTCAAGTCTTTCTTGTTTCAAATAGTATAACATTTAGTCACCTCAGTTTTATAAACTTCGTCAAAAAACAGTTTAACTAGATTTTGATGATAATTTAAATTTAATTCCTACGAAAGGACAAAATAATAAAAGAATGGAAGGTCATAGAAGAATGATTTTCGGAAGGGTATTTTGTGGAAAACTTTTACGGAGATTGGAATAGTTGGAATTAGAACTATAGATAAACCTGATGGCCTGCTAGCGCTCTGGCCTTTGATACCACAGGTTTCAGATTCGAATCTTGGCGGTGAAATGGATGTTTGTTAATTGTTCGGAATCCACGTTAAACTGTAGGTCTCGGTCTAATTAGCCTAAAATGTGCACAAAATGACCGTAGAGCGACTAACCAAACCAATAGTTGGAACTATATGGAGTGGAGTTCGTACTTAACTCTAAATTTGACCACCATGCAACGGTATGTTTTCGTGCTCTGATTAGAGTCCATATACACAATATCATTCGGAATAGATGTTCTCGAGAACAGGTATGGATCTGTGAATTCGCGATCATATAACCAATATTATGTCCTTTTTACCTTTTTGCATATTTTTGTGTTTACTTCTTTATTAAATCAGATCTGTATCATTTTTCCATGCTTTATTTATTTTTTTTTTCTTAAAGTCATAAAAAATTACTTATCCTATGACTTTTGAAAATAAAACTGACCTAAAATGAGGTAGACCACTAGAAAAGTAACGGTGGGCAATTTGCATAATCTACTTGCATATCTGTGCTTCCGATGGCTTCAAGGTTAACCAATACTGTAGTGAATCATGCTTGCTTGCTACTTCTTGAAGGCGATTAATCCCACGCGATCCAGGCTTTTAGAATATATATATATATAAAGAAAAAGAAATAAAACTTGGTAGTTTAAATAAATAAATAAATAATAAATAAAAGGAAAAACATTTACAAATGTGGCTTAGTAAACGACTGTTTATTTCTTTGAATTAAACTGAATCTTTAATGAATCTTATCATTAAAAAAAGAAGAGAAATAAGGCTCTGATTTTGAACCCAATGCAAATGATCGCAAAGGTTACTCAATTATACTTAAAACCTTTGAAAAAGCTTATTTAATTTTAAATTAGACAGGTCGTGTCGTCTTTGCTATCTATGGCAGTCAATCACCTCTTCGTTTTGTTCTCACATTGGCCCATTTTCTCCTCAGAAAGACTTGAAGAGAAAAGCGCGAAGCTATTAAGCATGCAAGAGCGATATTAGGCCATTATAAAACGAGATAAGGCAGAGATACCAGTAAACTATCAAACATAAAAAAAAAAAAAAAAAGTCGAAAGGGAAGTGAAACAAAAGTTTTCATTCAAATTTTGATACATAAAATGGAAACAAAATAACGAAATCGAAATTATAATGACATCTCATTAAACGCGAATGAATTTGACAAATAATGACCTTCATCATAAATTCAAGGTCTGTCATATTTTACAATTAAAAAGAGTTCAATAAAAACGGTATTCATTTCAGTTGTGATCAAAGTAGCACGTGAAAAGAGGATTTTGGTTTAGAGTAGGAAGTAAAAATTATAGCTTTTCGGAAAATATCACCTTCGTTCGTTTTGTTATCGTATTTGTTTGTTGCGATTTTTACGATTTTGTTATTTTGTATTAGACATGTTCAAAAATAAATGTTCATAACAAATAATATTCGATATTATAACTACTTTACCAATCTCGTTAAACTTCGTTTTCAACTTTAATATTTACTTTTATATGTCCATACATAAATGTTATCGTTCTTTTACATTCTGAACCGTTCCTACTTGCTTATTTTTTCTAAACAAATAGTTGAAAATCAGATATCTTATTCAACACTGTGCAATTTACAAATTTCATATTTAAAAGATGGGCCTGATGGTCGAATAACTAGCGCTCTGGCGCTCAGTACCACAGGTTTCGGGTTCGGTTTGGTTTGTAGCTCTACGATCATATTATGCACACTTTAGGCTAATTAGACCGATAACTACAGTTTAACGTGGATTCCGAACCACTAACAAACATCCCTGCCATCACCAGGATTCGAACCTGAAGCCTGTGGCACCAAAGGCCAGAGCGCTAGCCAATTGGCTATCAGACCTCGGTTTCGGTTTCGAATTCTGGCTGTACTATGGTTATTTGTAGTGGTTCAGAATCCCCTTAAACCATAGGTCCCGGTCTAATATGACTACTACTACATCATACCATACCACACAACACCACATCACTGAGTAGCCTAGAGAGCTGAGTTGCCCCTTTTACAGTTTGGGACTGATGTGGGTGAGAAGAAGTCTGGTTGGGCTCTGTGACGCTCTACGGTCATATTTGATCGGGACCTACGGCTTAAAGTTGATCCCGAACCACTACAAACATCCATGGCATCGCCAAGACTCGAACCCGAAACCTGCGGCACCGAGCCCCCAAAGCGTTAGACGCTCGGCCATTCAGGCCCGGTCTAATATGACTGTAGAGCGTTGGGCATCGGGCTGACAACTCTACCCCGTAAAAAAAACCACATCCCATATCTTGAAATCTGAAGGTTATTATAAAAAGATCACTACGAAGCCATGTTTTTGTATGTATTACAAATTTATTTCTCCATTCAAACCGGTAGATTATACATTTGAAATTTTACATCGAAGGATTTAACAATTATTGTTTTGTTATAAAAATGCCATAGGCATGTAATATAACTTTATTTACGCCAATCTTCACTTTTATAGGACTGTCTGAGTGTAGCTTTTAAGAAAGGTACTGAATTTCATAAGAGGAACCTGTTCACATTTGTATCATACGAAAAGAGAAACTGGAAAATACCCATCAACTAACCTGACTAAGGCCCACACCAGACAATCAATTTTACTAATCCTATTTAAGTAGCTTTAAGTTCCTAATAGAGTGCAGTCAAAGTCAGAGTTCTAATAGTATGTAGTCTGTATTTATCAGTTTGGTTTAGTTCGTCGCTCTACGGTCATTTTTTGCACACTTTAGGCTAATTACCCCGTACCTACTGTTTAACGTGGATTCCACATCATTAACAAACATCCATGCCACCGCCAGGATTCGAACCCGAAATCTGTGGTACCAACAGCCAGACAGCTAGCCAATTAGCCATCAGGCCGCCTATATATATCAGAGATAGAAATACGATGGGAGCAGAGTTTTTATACTATAACATCAATTGAATTATATTGTTAAATCCAAAGCAAAATATTTAACCAAAATTTTCCTTTGCAGCCAGTTATGACAAATAAATTAATGTAAGCATAGGGAAAAAGTTCTCCAGCTCTCGAAGGAAGAAGGAAACTGTATTTCTGGCGATCTCTTTAAACAAATTAACTTATATTTGTGCCCCACGAGTAGAGTATCAGAAAACCCTCATGTGATCAACTAATTGGATAACACTTTTCAATCAACGTTTTTACGATATTCAAATGTAGCATTTAGGTCTTAACTAGTAATAATATATGCTTAGCGGATAAGAGAATAAATAAGCTCGCATAGGAAGTAACCAGCTCTTAGTCTGAGATACGACCATTCGCCTCTAGGCTAAGTTTAAGGATCATAAATTTTATATTCTTAGATTGCGGGCAATTTTGTTTGGTTTGTCGCTGCACGGTCATTTTGTGTGCACACTTTAGGCTAATTAGACCTGACATACAATATAAAAAAAAAACGTGGATTCCAAACCAGTAGCAAGCATCCTTGCCACGTCAGGATTCGAACCTGAAGTCTACTATGCCAAAGGTCAGAGATCATCAGACCGCCGGCAATTTTGTATAAATTATAATATGCCCCTTATTATCAGAGATAGAGAGAAATTACGAGTAGAGCATAGTTTTTATACTATAACATTAATTTAATTATATTGTGAATTCCAAAGCAAACTTTTTAATCAGAATTTTCCTTCACAAGGTACAACAATTCGGAACCAACACAATCATAATCATACACATCATTCGTTAATATAAAGAAAATTCAAACTATTGATAACAAAAACTCAAAATCAAACTATTGATAACAAAAAATGATAACACAATTTTGATAACACAGTGTCATCATCCTTAACAAATGTATTTTTTTAATAATATAACAAATCATCAGTGGCTCAACAGCCAAGGCTGTCTGCCTGCTGGCAGATTTCTAGACAGATGTTTTCTTTTTACGGGGTAGGGTTGTCAGCCCTACCCCCAACGCTCTACAGCCATATTAGACCGGGGTATTTAAAGTTTCCAAACAGTGGATCAATGGTACCAAACCCGAAACCTAGCAAACATCCATGGCAATCCTAAATCATAATATATAATATAGCGGGATTCGAACAGATTTCGGAGATGTTTTATTTTTATGGGGTAGGGTTGTCAGCCCTACGCCCAACACTCTGCTAGTCACTCAAACATCCATGGCACCACCGGTCCCAATTATAGTCACTCAACTATCAGGTCCCAATTATAACAAAAAATTTAAGAAAAAAAAAAAGTTTAACCCAAGTTAAAAAAAAAGGTCTTATCACACAAATTTATTAGTCACTTGTGCATTGGCCACCTCATAATTTGTCACTTGTACTTGATTTGACTTGACTTAACTTTGACATTTATGCTTACTTTAGCTGCTTTATCACAATTTATCCAATAGCTCTTGAAGAAATCAGGAAAACAAAGAAAAAAGAAATAAATAAGAAAAAAATAAAACGAATAAAAAGATCCTCAGATAATCAGTAGGGTTTGACTGTTTCCAAAAGTCTTAAAAAAAGAAACACCGAAATGTGGTTGTCAACTTGTACGTCTTCATGTGAATCACCTAAAAATCATAATAAACTGTTTTGCTATTTTTAACTGATAAGTAAACTAGTTTCCCCCAATCATAAGACTAAGAAGTGAAGTGATATGCCTAGAACGATAATACGCTCTTACAACTGAATATTATCTCTTTTTCTGACAAAGCAATCCATATGCGGTTTGGAATGTGGTCTCTCTTTCACTTATTTCGTGATATGTTTCAAAGCATTGCATTTCTCAAATCAGCTATTTTATGTTAAAAAAAGTTGAAGTTTGCCTATTTGTTTCTAGAACTGAAATACCTCTTGTTTCATGATAAGATATCGAAATACCAATTTAATGTTGCTGATATATCAGTGCAACAGTTTATTCAGTTAAATCCTCTATCTATTGGTAGAAGTTTTCATAAATCGTATGTGTGATAAAGGTAATATTATAATTTTATATTAATTTATTTGAGAAATCAATAGAAATTGATAAGAAAAACAACGATTTCTTGTCATACTTAAATACTTTTATTACTATAGGGCACCTAGATCGATATCTTAAGCAAACGCAATTTTAGTTTCGATTTCAAATACCATTTCACTGAATAGTTCTTAAAAAAAAAATTTCGACGACATTAGATACTTAGACTCATAAAATTTAAAATTTTAGTTACAATCGTGTCAATGTTATTGGGGTTTGAATCTAACGTAAATATTTCGTTTAAATAAATTTTGTATAAAATAATTAATTTAACCATTTGAGAAATTAATATAACTATTTTCAAAAACACTTCTAAAAGCGAGTAAAAAATAGACTTCCGTGAATTGTTTTCACTTAAGGTAACAATTGAAAAGTTGTTCCGTTTTAATTTCAATCAACTTTTGATAAATTGAGATTAATCAGCGTGCATCTCAAAGTACCAAGTCAAGTCAAGTTAATTTCGAATTTGAATTTAAGCCTTTTGATTAGCAAACGAGTATAACTATATTATCAGAGAAAAACGATATACATAAACCGGCATGATTATTTAACTACAGAAGAATTTAAGAATCAAAACTTGTGTCAAATGTAGATAATCTCTTATAGATTTATAAAGGGTATAAACGTTATTCGGAATATTACGGTTCATCTGGCTGTACTGGTGAACAGTATAACGGTCCTGTTTAAAATGAAGAAAGAAAAAATGCGTGAGGTATTTTCACGAAAAATGTTTTCGTGTAAGTTAATTCATTTTTAGTATTCTAAAAATGTAATATATATATATTATTTTATTAATTTAAAAGTGTAACTGAATTGTATTTAGCTTTATAGTATTTACCTTTAAAATAAACGATGAACAATTAATGATCTTAATTTGCAAGTATTAATAATTTTAGTACAATTTTCTGAGTTACCATTTAGATTCTGAGTTTTTATTTAATTATGATATAGAATTTAAAAATATTCAACTGAAGTCGAATTGGCATACGTTATTATTAGTATGAAGATACATGTCAGAATATTTAATCAAGTAATCTTTATTGAAGACTATTTTTGCAAAAACCCGATAGTCAAATAAAATCAAATATCTGACCTTGAACTCCATTATCTAATTTTTTTTTTTTATCTTGCGAATTCTAGATACGAGACTGATTTATGGGTTTTTTCTCTCGTAAATATTTCTTAAACCATATCAACAAAGATTATTCAACCCAAAACGAGTTTATAAACATAACTTTTTTCCCAAAACGCTTTCTTCATAGAAAAAAAAAATAGTGAGTAGTTTTTATGATTAATCTGAGAAAAGAAAATAATAAAACTGCTTAATATTTGATGACATACAAACGAGAAATAAAGCTAAGGGAAAGTGAATAATTAGTCATGAGACCTGATATTTTATTTTAAGCATTAATATCATACTGAAAATTTATGACTGAAAGATGTGTATAAAAGATTTTTCATTAATGATTGAAAAATGTTCACCGATTCTTTATTGCTTAACTTGAATTTTTCTAGACTGTGATTAAGTGCTTATCTTCAGTGTAATGAGTTTATTTGACTACTAGGTCAGTAATTTTAATATAGCAAAAGAGCAGACGAATTTTAATTCTATGATTCAATACCAGTTTTTAAACAAATTTATAATTGAAGCAATTTTATGCATGTATAGCGACATGTTTTACAATTCTTTAAAAAGAAAATAACAGGCAGGAACTGCAGACTGTTTTCCCTTTTTTTCAAAGATTGGATAGTTCTAGCACTTTTCCATTCTATTAAACTTCTTACACCGACCCCCTTGAGTTAAGCAAAAACTGTCTCTTCCTTTGTCTGGAACGACAACCACTCCTTTTCCCCCTTCCACGACATCCTGTTCTTGCAAGGTATTCTACAAAAACTCACAACATTAATTTCTGTAATAATTCGGTGATTAATTTTCTTTCGTATCGATCGAATAATTCAAACTACTTTTCATTTCTAACAATTTTGTGTACTACAGGAAATTAGTGATTTAAAACGCTCCGAAAAACAGGTCATCAGATGTCGAACGATTTACTCTTACTGAGCGGTAGAAGATGTCACTGATACATGTGGTGTTGTTTAGCAGCAGCAGAGGCGAGCCACATCCCACTGATTCTCGCGCATGCTCAGTAAAGCCGGTATTGAGAGGTGAAAACAGTGAAAGATGATCTCGCAGAATCGGGTGTAAAAAGCTTGAAACTTTCTGGAGTGTTTGGGAAATAACATCCCATGTAATCCTTTCCAGGTTCCACAGAATCTCATGGCCGAACCAAAGCGGTTACAATTAGATGTATCGAAGACATTACAACGTGAGAAAAAAGTAAAAGAAGTCCCTCCAACATTCCGATTTGAATTGAAAATCAACGACGAGGATAGCGAGTTCGCTGAGTTTTCGTATGCGGAGCTGGTGAAAGAAGCTCGGGTAAGTCAACTCTTGGCTATCGTGCTTTTCGCTAACTAGTTCTCGCTGGCTTTTGCAGTAAAGCAGCGTTATTGGTTTGCTATTGCATTGTACATGATTTTTTTCTAAATTGTTTTAATGTAAAGGTGAGTCATTCTTTGAGAGTTCTGAGAGTGGGGAAAAAATGACTCATTAACGGAAATTAAATTTCTTATTTGTCTATCGATTTTCGACCCTTAGGGTATTTTTTTCACACTTGGAATTACCGAAGAAAGTGTCTTCAATGACGTCGACTTATAAAATGGTCGCCATGTTTGGAAGCTTGAGGGGCGACATAAAACAAGTGATTGGTTAATAGTTCATTTAATGATAATCTATTTATGATATAAATAAAAATTGACATTGTTCATTAATTATGGCAAGCTATTTATTTTGATGTAAAGGAGGGAAAGGGGTTATGTATAAATCTGGGCACGTACCACGTTTTTGATCGATATACTAATTAACAGAAGGGGTTAATTCAATTTTAGCGCGGACATTTTTTGTTGTTTTTGCATAACTTTATGGTGTGTTTAATTTTTCTTGATTATACGGAAATAACAGTATATAAATATGAATGCATATTTATAGTACTGACTGCTTAAAGTTCATACATTTTTTATTTTGTTTTGTTTGGACACGTAACATTCTTGTGCTATTGCGTTGTTTTATTTTTACGGCATTAAAATCATCAAATATACAAAAGAAAATTTGTTAATCTGGATTTAGAGCATTTTTTGTTTAACAACAAAAAGTAGATGTGTTTAAAATATAGAATATTTTATCAAATAGAAAGATTCTATGGTTTTTTTTTTTTTTTTTTTTTCGAATTCGGGTAATTCACGTGATGGTAATAAAGTGTCGTTATGTAAAAGTAAGAAAGTAAGATTTGATTTGTTTATTTAAGCAGCATATGTTTCTATATGGTGCAACTATTTTTGTTTGTGTATAATTTATAATAGAATTTACATTTCTTCCTGGCCTTTTTTTTTTCCCCCTTGTTTTATTTTACTAAATAAATGAAGCAAATTTTCTTTTCCCCCTTTTAAACAGAACTAGTCTTTACAAAACACTAGCAATATCATTCAACATTAGTGTCTAACATTTGGTACATTTGTTTTATAAGTTTTTTTTTGCATTTAGTGAATATAGCTTTTGTGTAACTGACCCTTGTAAACTTATGCAAATAAATTCCTTATATAAATATTAAACGTTTGTTAAATGCCATTAGTTATTTTAAATATTGTATAATTTATTACAGTAAAGTATATTTTTATGGTATATTGGGTTTCATTTTTATTTATCTCCCTTGGCAATATTGGCTTATAATTTTTGTTATGCCTTACAATATAGACAGTCATTAAAATGTTTTGAATTTTTCTTCAAAAGGCAATTTTTTTCACCTGTAATAAAACATTTAAATTTCAGACATTTATTTAAATTGATTGCTTGCAGAAAATTCACTACAAAACATTCTTTACTATAAATTTATATATTTTTACTATACATTTATTTCATGTGTTAAAAGTTATTAATCATTCATTATATTTTCCAAAGTGTTAAGTGTGAAGAGACTGATAATTTTTAAAGCAATTGCTTTTTTATGACATTGTGTTCTTTTATAATTGTAGTCTGTAGAACTTAGATTTCAATCATTTTTCTTAAATGCTGTACGATTTCTTATTTTCCATTACATTTTATGCAGCTTGTAAATATTTCTTTGTCTAACAATGAGCTTATAAATGATTCTCTTGGATTTTTCAAAAATAATAGTTAATATATTATATAATTGCATGTAATAAAACATTTTTCTGTTCAAGTTTTATGAATTTACCTAAACGTTAAGCCTAAAGAATTGGTATTTCATTAAATGTTAATTTTCACGAATTTAATAACTTTTTTTGAAGAGTTGTAGAATTTAAAAAAAAAAATCCTACTTTATAATCAAATAAATTTCCTTGTAATATTCAAACATAAATCATAATTGACACTTTCTCTTGTACAATACACACTTGCAGCTGTTATCCCACTGTCTAGCTCCAGCTAATATTGTAATATTTTACTTTTATAATTTTATTTAAATATTAATTTTAATTACTTCAGAGTTTAATTACAATAAATCAAATCATTTACTTGTGATAAATTAATCTTACCTGAAAAGAACCTTTTTGTACCACGGGCTTTAGGTTCGAATCTTGGCGGTGGCATGTTTGTTTGTTAGTGGTTTGGAATCCACGTTAAACTGTAGGTCCCAGTCAAATTAGCCTAAAGTGTGCACAAAATGACTGTGGAATGACAAACCAAACCTGAAAAGAACATTTTTAAAAAACAATGTTAATTTGAAACTTGAATGTAAATAAAAAAATTGTTCATTTTTGCTTTGGAGTAAATTTTACCACAAAAATTTAGTTTCAATTAAATAACTAATTAAAACTTTAAGCATTTCATGGGATGCAGTGAAGAGATTCATAGAAGGAAAAAAAACCATGAATGAATTATAACCCAAACAAATATGTCAGTCTTGTACATATTTTTTTTGTAGGGAACTTGTAGTTGATCATTCTCTAACTTTATAAGAGTTGATACTAGTTTATCCAAGTAAGATTTACCGCCTGAATTATATTATTTATTTGAAGCATGATTTTATTCTTAAAATAACTTGAAAGTATATAGAAAACGTGGCAAGACAAGGGTTAAGACTAATGGCAACAATTGAGGTTACATATGAAAATATTGAAAGAAACATTTAAAATGTGAAACTAGTTTTTTTAAAATAAAATCTAACTTGGGTTAGCTGTATTTAGAAAGTACTAAGTATAGATCTCATTCATATTATTGAAACTATAAATAATACTTTAACTGTCACTAAACTGATATTTTATTAATCAGAATCTTCAGATTTTTAAAACAAATGCTGTATGTGTTTAATGTTGAATACTTTTATACTAACATTTTTTAATTTCTTTATATTAGAGTTAAATAAAACTGTACATATTTGAACCTAATTTGTAAAAAAAAAAAAAAAAAAGCAATTAAAAAGTAACCGAATAATAATTTTTCAAAAGTAAATTGGCACTTTTAAAAATCATTTTAAAATAGAAAATGTTGCATTATTTTTCAGTTAGTTTTTTTGAAGAATATTTTATAATGTTCACAACAGCTTTTAAACATTTTGCCTTTGAGTTCAAGATTTTCTTTGCAACTTATATATCAAATGTTCCATTTTTCTTGCATTGCTTAGTTTTGATTCTTGTTCTGTTTAATTTTAGTATCATCTTCTTTCAAATCCAACTCTATCTAAATACATATATGTAAATTTTATAATTGAGATGGTATTTGAATGATTTTTGAACAGTTTTAAAGACCAAAAAGGTAAATATTGTGAACAGTGTTTGATAGTTATCTTGATATTGATGTTTAAACATGTTTACAATACCTAAATTTTTGGGCTGACTGTTTTAAATTGTATATCTAAATAAAATAAATGATCCATTATATCTTCGGTATATATAAGTTCTGATTCTGGCATACAAGGATTGTGGTTCCCCATCACAAGAAACTTCTATTTCAGTGCTACTTTATTCTAAGCTGTTCATTATTTTTTTCTTAATGTTAGGTAATCATTAGACTTTAAAAATGTTAAAATTGTTTTCAGCCTTGAATAAGACATCATTTCAATAAGATACAGGTTTACTTATCATGGATTTCTTGAATTCAAGTTCAAATTTCATGTTTTTTACATACGTAATTTTTTTCTTTTGAAATGCCAATATAACCTAGCTGAATAGATCTCTCATCAGATTGTTTGGGGAAAAGTTAAGCAAGAAAATTGTTCAATAAATTTTATGGAAAGTTTTATAGTTTTTAATCTCGAATTATTTACATAATGTTTCTTGAAATGAGTCGCTGTTCACATAAGGAAACTTTACTTGTTTTAATTCTGAATTTCTTCTTTTCAAGGCTTTATGTCAAGAAAAACCATAAGATATGCTAGTTTGAGCAATTTAACACTATTTCTGATAACTTTACTGATCTGAAATGACTGAAAAATAACACATTTTCAAATGTCGATTGTTGTTTCATTGAGAGCTAGCCATATTTAGAAAAATACAATATTTTTCAAAATTAACTCACAAGAATGAAATCAAATATTATTTAAAAGTTTGAAAACCATTGAACCATTGAAATAATAAAGTGACAGTCAATATTTTTACTAATTAATTCACCAGGAAAACATTTGGTGTTCATTGACTTCTGTGATATGCTTTTTTCCTTATTTGTTTATACTTTAATTTTCAGAGAGCAATAATAACTTTATAAACAGGTTTATTTAAAACAGAATAATGATTTAAAAAAAATTATATAATCTTTCTATAAGTTAAGAAATGCATTTTTTTGGAAAATTTCTAAGTGTTCATTTATTTATCAGACTAATGTATAAAACATGTTAGGGGAAAAATCTTAATACAGATGAAATCTCAATGCTTATAAACTTTGAGTTCCTTAATAGTTTGTCAGAATTTTCAGATTGGGAAAAAATAGGTATGTTGCTCCATTAAATTTTCTTAAGAGTATTGGGTTCAAAATGTAAATACACCTTGACGTAAGTAAATTTTTAAAAATAATTAGCTGCTAATTTGTTATTAAAAATATCACAATTTTGTATCATTTAAAATGCTCAAAATTTGTGTTATTTTCGAAATGCAGTCTGCAAATGCTTATAAAATTTATTCCATGACAAATTTTAAAATGAATAGCAGAATCTTTACTTTTAAACTTTCTCTTTTATAACATTTTTTAAAAATTGTGTCAATTATAATGAAATAGATTTTGTCAAGATGAATGATTGATGTTAGTTATATTTACAGCCAGAATTACCTTTTTTGAAGTTTTCAATTTCTGAATGGTGCTATACAAAGAAAAGTTATTTAAAAATACCTTGGAGTGATAAAATCTATATAATTGCTTAAAGAATTAACTAATGTAATAGTACTTTGATATAGAGATAAACTGTTATTTTCAGTCAACTTATATTGGCAATAAGTGTTAAAATTAACTGTTAACCTTTCTTAATTCTTTAATGTGTGATTAAGTTATGTACATAAATATCATCCAACTAACAGCATTAATTTGAATTCTAACATAAAAGATATTTATCAAGATACCTACCAAAAGAAATGTTAACATTTTTATATTTTTAGTATCCAACAATTGTACCAAATATCTTTCATCTGCAGAAAAAATTAAATATCGTAATTCAATGTAGACAATCATTAAAGTGCATTTTGATGTTTCTTTTCTTAATATAAAATTTGAAGATTATTTTTTTAAAAAAAATTTGTTAGGAATTTTTAATTGCAATGAATATGTTGATTAATTAAATAAAATATTTATTAATAAAAGATGTATCAATTTTTTTTTAAGAAATTCTATAAACAATTATTGTTTTTAATATATGAACTTTTACATGTTTAAATATTAATTTTTCTTAAATACATTTCTGAAAAAAAATAGCAATCATAAATTTATTCACACACACAAAAAAAAAAAAAAAAAAAATTGATCAGTTGATCTATCGATAATCTGAATTAAAAATAACTGTTAGAAGAATTTTTTTTTGTCCTGTTTCTTTTAATATATTACAAATATTGAAGATTAATCATAGCTTGATTTTAGTTGTTTTTTTTTTCAACTTTTATTGATAAAAAAATATATATTATTGATAATAAAATCGATTAGAATTTAGAAAAATATGTATATTATATAAAAAGTTTATTTTAGGTTGCAGTGATGTCGTATAATATCTATCATATCTTTAAGCAATTAGAAAATCTCATTTGCAAAATATTTACTGTAATATGCAACTATAATTTAATCAGGTAAAAGAAAGAAATAATATAATATAAAAGAGCCCAAACAATCAATCAATAAATAACAATCAAGCAATTGAAATGTTCAATAAGAATGCTTTAAGTTTTAAATATACTTATGTGGAGTTAATGTATCCAGGAATCTGAAAGTTGCATTAAATTTAACTCCAGTTAAATACAATTCTGGATAATCTTCTAAATAACCTTTCTTGTCATTAAGTTTAATTTTTTAACATGTTAAACTCAATTGCTAATGTCAAATCCTTGCTATCCGACAAGTTGAATTGACTGATATTAAACTCCATCTAGTTCTGAGAATGTGAAGCACTGTTAAATAACTGACTGAAATTCTGCTGAGGCTCTAACTGAAGCACTGTTGAAATCAATTGCTGAAAAACCTTCTTAACCAAGAGATTAACTCAATGTTGACAAAGTAGCCAATTTCTTACGTCATCTACATTAAGTACCACTGCTAAAAGTAATCGCTAATTTGTTGTCAACTGGAGTTGACCTATAGTTCTTCTCAGCATAGTTAAATTAACAGCTATGCCACTATTTGCACAAGCCTTCTTCAGATGTATAGCAAGCCAGACAGTGAGACATCCTTTCTTATCCAATATCTAGGAATTATGTACTCACTTAGGACTTTGTGCTCACCCTGTATATTGTATAAATGCAAATGTATTTTTAAATTTAGAAAAAGCATTGAAAGCATGGCTTCCATTATATGAAAAATAATTAATGTTTACACCAGTTCTGTTGTACATATAATTTTCTTCCACTGCTGAATATAGTAAAAAAAAAAAAAATTAAAGTTTTATATTCTGAAGTTTTAAATTGTCTGTTTAAATCTGTTTTGTTTATAAATTGTGAAGTAAAATAATTTTTTACATTTTAATGAAAATAAATTCATTTTTAATATCTTACTAAGAAACATTAAATTTTATTCAATATTGAAAATATACGCAATTACTTTGCATTAGAAAAAAAATTTAAAATTACTTTCACAATTAAGATTTTAAAGGAGATTTTTTTCAATCAAAATAAACTTAATATTGTATCGAACAAGATTTACCTAGTTAATGTAAAATTTTCTTTCCTTTTAAGTGGGATATCTGCTCTCCTTCTTACCTTTTTAACATGTTGCTAAAGGTAGATTTAAATTTTGAATAGATTGCTTAATTTCCTCTTTTCTACTGAAATATTAAAAGTTATTTGCATTAGATATGTGGATTCTTGCAGTTATTCAAAATTGCTCCACCAAAATTAGAATTCTGATGTTTCCATTTTAAGGAAAGAATATCCTAGAACTTATGTTTCTTTTATAGAGAAATAGTTTAATTATAGACATTTAAAATATTAACATTTCTTTCTACTTACATTAACTTTATATAGGGCATTTAAACTATTGTAACTGGAGGGAGTAATAATTTTTGGAGTCTCGCAAATTTTCTATTGCCATGCAAATATAATTCATCTTATTTCGTCTTCAAGTTATTATTCTTGTCAGCATATTTAAAATATTTTTAATATCATAAGTTTAATAAATATATTTAAAAAATTGTTTTTATTTATATATAAGTTTGTATTCATTCATTTTGCAAATATACAGTTTTTTACATTATTTGGTAACCAATTAAGTTTCATCTTCTCCCATAACACGAATTGTAAAAACCACTACGTGTGCACATTAACTGTCATAAATAAGTTTTTATTTTTTAACTGGTTGCCCCTTAAGAAGTTTCGTAGTTTTTGAATCTTGAATGTTTATAAATAAGAACTTTATTGAGGCATGTTTGTTAAGAGTTCAAACTGACTACTAACACTGCTGAGGAATGCTGAAAATTAACCATACCATTCAAAGATGATGCAGTAAAATGTACCACAAATTCCATTCTGATCAATTGTTGGAAAAGGAATCGAGACCAAGAGCACCAACTTGTTGTCCTTGGAAAAAACTTGCTGAGGATCTTGAAAATTGCCTACTGATGCGTGATGAAGAATAGATCTAGAACACCAGCTATAAGTGTTTACATTGCTGTTATTGCAGAGATATGAACCTGGGAGTGGCAAGGCCCCATTTCATCTTAAGCAAATGTTATGTATCAGGTTGATGTCAGGTGACAGATGGCATTTATCAATGTGTTCCTTCCAATTGGGCAAGTTGCTGTGTACATGTAATACCTGTAATGTGTGTAAGATTTCTTTTTGTTAAAAACAGCCAGTACTAGTTAACAGGAAAGTTATTTTTATTAGATAATGCTGTATCACCTATGTAAATATGATTATTAATACAATTACTACAGCATCCTCTACATTCCTCAAACATTTTTCCAATTGATTATCGTTTATTCTGTGCTGTGAACTGTCCCCACATAAACAAGATAGTTCTGTGATAGAGATCAAAACAGAGAAGGTCAGTTTTTTTACTGTTATAAGACTGGAAATTTTATTGCATTATTATACATGAACTTAAATTCTACTAGGAAAAGGTTATCACTTTGTTATTCTGCTTACTTCAAAGAATAAGCCCATTTCATCATACTAATACTGTCTTGTTTTAGTTGGAAAAGCAAAAGAACTTTTCTGGTTACCTGATAATTCACATTTCTTACCTTTGTTTTTAAATCTCTATTTCCTGATTTTTTTTGGGGGGTGGGGAAATAATAAGCAACAGTAATATGTATGTACCAATTAAAATGTTTTATCTACAATAAAACAAAATGCTTTTATTTTTATTAGTTTTATTTAAAATTATTTTCAGCAAGTCTTCTATATTGACCACAGAAGTCAAAATTGAAAAAAAGTTCAATATAATCTTTCAATTATTTATATAAGGAATAATCTGGCATATTCATGGAAAAGTACTAATTGACAGTGCTTGTTTAAAATGAGAATGACTTGAGCCTCTTAATTTACTTATTTCATTTGAATGAGATCTTTATTTTATTCAAGTGTTATAACTATACACAGAACTAAATAATACCAGCCTGTGACCATTCTACATTTTTTGGATCTAAAGGTTTTTAATATCTATGATTGACTTTAAATCGTAAATAATTAATAGAAAGTTAAAGTTCACTTAATTCTGATAATTTGCCAACCAGCCATGTATCATAAAAGTATAGTGCCTTGTTAAGGAAATTTATTTATATGTAGAGCTTGGTTCTTCTAAAGCTAATTCTAACTCTTTTTGGTTGAATAATAGTCACAATGAACCAAAATTTTATCCTGTTTGCTGATATTATGTTCATAAATTTGTGATAATGTTTTAGTATATGAAATTAATGTAAAGGGTTTAATTTTTTTGAGAAGATAATATTTGAGAAAATTCTTGCATCGTATTCAATTAAAATATTTAATGCAAGAAGATGTTAAATGTGAGATTACTAATTTAGTAGCATGATAAATCTTCCTGTTCGATCCGTCGGGGGTAATAAATTTTTGTGAAGACAATTGTGATTTTTTAAAAAATGTCCAAATATTTAAATTTGCAAATTGTTATTCAATTTATGATTAGAACCATACTCAAATAACAACTACAAATCTAAATAAGGCATTGCAAACTTCAGTTTTCCTTCAAGGTTAATATTGCTAATAGTTCTTTATGAACTATAGCAATATTAATTAGATATTTTACTGCAACTTTAATGAGATTTTATAAAATGATAGATAATTCCAATGTTTTATTGTGATGTAGATATGTTTCCACACATGAAATTCTATTTTTTTTTTTTTTTATCAAAACAGCACAAATCTATAATGTAATATAAAAATCGAATATAACTTAAAAAGATGTACGTGGCAAATTATTAGATTTTTAAGCTCATTATCTTTTAAATAAGATTACAGATTGTATATCATGTTGCCTTCAATTGTTTAAAAAATAAAACTGTTGTTGTACCTTAATAGTTTGAAATTTCAATTAAAGTTATGTTAATATTTCTCTAGTTTCTCCACTTTCTTAATTGTATTTGTTTTTTGGCATTAATTAGTTAGTAAATAACACTGTTAATCCCTTGAACCAATGATTTCACAAGCAATTATCTTAATTCATTTGATATATTCTAACATATTTTCTAATAATAAATACTGACATTACAAAAAAAAAAACCCACCGCTATTGTAAATTTCAATGTTTGGGGTAAGAAATATGCTTACTGTATGGAAAAAGTTCTATGTATGATATAATGCAGCACCAGCTTAGAATTAATAAAATACTGATAGTTGTTATTGTAAATAATTCTTCTCTGTGTAATTTTAATTTCTGTTACCCCTTAATATTTGAATGCTAATTCTTTTGAAAATTCTCTTGTTAATTTTATAATTCTTGTACCAAATAGTTTTTCATAGTTTTCTGGTTCAAATGTTAAATGGATAGAAAAAAATTTAATAATCCATATTAATTTAATTTTGAAAGAAATTCTGTTCATTTTTTTAAATGCTGATAAGTAATACAGACATTTTAATAACGATTATATTTGATTTAACATGTTAAATTTTTTTATAAACAAAACTTGTTAATTAGCTTAACCCTTAACTTTAAAAAATTTTCATAACACTTCATAGTCGTTTGTATGCATGCGCGTCAGTGAGTGATAACTTATTCAGGTACAATTAATGATGCGATTTTATAGTAGCAACGATTTTTCAATAAATTTAGTTCATTTTTACTTTTATACACAGAAGAAATGCATAATATAAATATTTACCATATTTTATTTCTAATCAGGTTTTGATTTGAAACTTGCTTCTTTATACAACATTAAAGCTACTCAATTTAGATTTCTTTTAAAATTTCACACAAATTGATGGTGTTAATGGCTTGCAACTTACTAATTTTGAAAAATTGAGCGCGATATTGTAACGGCAAGCAATATGAACCAAAGTTACGATTAATTTGTCATTTTAATAATGGCGTTGTTAAATATAAACTTAGGTGTTCTATTTAAGACTCGTATATCGATGTATGTGTTAATGTGTTGAATGAATTAAGGCGTGGTTCATAAAGTGCGAATAAATTTTTTTTTTTTACAGTGCTGCAAGTACTGCAGACATTTTTATTCAGTTTATTACTTATGATTATTTACACATACTTTCAAAGATGGCCTGTTACATAGATTTCATGCATTTTCTTTTTTTTTTTTTTTTTCCACATCGGTGGTGAGGTAGTTGGGAACTTTTTAATTTGATAGATAAACTAATCAAACAATTTTAAGAACCATTGTATTTTGAAGTATGAGTTATTAGCATAACTTGAATTCAAGTTCTTTCCTTCCAAAAGGAAAAAAAAAAAAAAAAAAAAAACCCGGAAAATAACTGAACACAGATCTGATTACCAAAACAAATTTAATGGATTTTTAAATTCATAAGTTTTAAAAGAAGTTTAAGTATTCAAATAAACTCGACAAATTATTTAAATTTTCAATAAATGAAAAATTTGTTTTAAAGGCTTAAAGCCTACAACTTTTATTCATTGGAGTTTGTTGTATCGTTATTCTCATGATCGCATATTATTTTTACTTTATAAAATATACCAAGAAACACATTTAAGAATGATGAAAATACACTGGTGGACAAAATTAAGAGATGGAAAGCATTTTCACACATTTCTCTAAAAATACCGTACAAAACCTGGACAATTCATTGCTATATATGGTCACTGTAGCGATATTGGCCCTGAGATAAGTTTACGTATTCTTGTGGGAGTTGGTAAGCCAGCAGGAGGTATAAAAGTCCGCATCGAGCTGTTCATCTCCTTCCACTCTTCAACACAGTTGCAGATTTTAGTGCATTTTTTGAATAATCTTGTTGTTTCTTGCTGGTTTTTAGGTGAAATGAGTGAACATCATCGTTTAGACGAAGGTATGAGGTGGAGAATTGTGGGTAGACTTGAGGCAGGCCAGTCCCAAGCTCAGGTTGCTAGGAAATTGGATATAACACCAAGCGTCATTTCCAATTTGTGGAGTCAATTTAAAACTAGTGGGACAGTGTGCTGACGACCAGGACAAGGTCGCCCGAGGGCTACAACGGCCAATGAAGACCGGTATTGGTTCCTTTCAGCTAAGCGCCAGAGGACGGCTACAGCCACTCAATTGTCTAGGGGCCTCGCGGCTGCTACAGGATCATCAGTTTCGAGTAAGCCAGTTTCTAGGAGACTCCATGAAAGAGGGCTGTATGCCAGAAAGCCCGCTCTTTGCATCCCACTCCCTCCCTCCCACAAAAGAGTTCGTGCAGAATGGTGCAGACAACATCAAAATTGGACACAGCTTCAATGGGCTAATGTTCCCTTCACCGATGAGTCCAGATTCTGTCTACAACCTGATTCTGGACGGTTATTGATATGGAGGGAACCTGGAACCCGATACCATCCTAGCAACATTATAGAAAGGGACCATTATGCTGGTGGAGGAGACATGGTTTGGGCAGAGATCATGCAAGATACCCGCACACCGCTCCATGTGTTTGACAATGGTTCCGTGAATGCCCAGAGGTACAGGCAGGAGGTCCTAGAGCCCTATGTGCGTCTTTTCAGGGGCGCTGTTGACCCTGAGTTCATTTTTATGGACGACAATGCGCGACCACATAGGGCTCTCATGGTTGAGTATCTGGAAAGCGAGGATATTCAATGAATGGATTGGCCAGCCAAATCCCCTGACCTGAATCTATTAAACATGCTTAGGATGCTCTTGGGAAAGCTATTGCGATGCGCCAACCTCCCTCCAGAACCATTCTGGAGTTAAAAATTGCTCTGATGGAAGAATGGGAGGGTCTTCCACAAGCTCTCCTTAACTCCCTTATTAACAGCATGCATACTCGTTGTGCATGCTGTCTGTCTGTCAGGGTGACCATACACCATACTAGAGGCAACACACACTGTACAAGCCTCACTTTTATTGTCATCTTTTATCCTTAAGTTCAGACTACATTGGATTTATTGGCAATAGGTCATGCCAGTAAATGGCACTTTCATTTTTGTTTTGCATACTTTATTATCATGGAATAAGCTATATCCATACCAATTTCATTTATTTATATTCAGTATTTTTGAGATATTTGGGAAAATGTCTTCCATCTCTTAATTTTGTCCACCAGTGTATATTACTATGATATGTTATGCATAATGATACAGCTTAGAATTCTATCGAAGTTAGGAAATTATTGTGCCTATTTTTCTACAATTAAAATTCCATGCTTAAGATGATCAGGATTTGTGATTCATGATGATTAAGATTCACCTTATGAATCCGTAAGATTTCAGATTCATATGGTGCCTGTTTTCAATTAAAGATTTCGAAAAAAAAAAAAAAAAAAAATCTTTTATGTTAATCTTATAATAAACAATTATACACAAGGAAAGAAAATCCAGAATTTATCATTTGGATGAATCTGTCTAGGGGAAAGAAGAAAAAAAAAAAAATCTATATAGTTTTCAATACAAAACAGCAGAATGTGATTGACCTCATTGTTTACACCTTATACACAATACTATTCTAGCAACCATGTATAATGATACATGATGATATTATATTTTAATTTTAAAGAATTTTCATTCATATGAGGTTACGTTATTCTGGGGAAAAATCTTTTAGAATTGATTTAAAATAAATATGCATGGCAAAATTATTCATCATTGACAACATCCTAGAATGTAATGCCATAAATATTTCAACTAATGTATAAAAACAATGAATTACATTTTTTTATGTATATTTAAAAATTACAAGTAAAAGCGTGTTTCTGTGATCGCAACACGTTTTAAATTTTAAGTTGGCACAAAAATTGACAAGAGAAAAAAAAAAAGACCTAGCTGAAAGTTAGTCTATTTTAAGCTTAATAATCGTAAGATATTATCTGTGGAGTTTTATAGAAATGTGTTATTTTTTTATTTATTTTTTTAAAGTTTGAAATGTGGAATATTTTTTTCTGCAAAAATTGTAAACACACTTAAAGATTTAATATATACTTTAAAATAACAGCATTTCTTTATTACGTAACTGTCAATTTCCGAAAGAGAAATTATAGTAAAATTAAAAATATTAAAAATAAATAAAACATGTATAATTATAATTTAAAGAAAAGGTAGAACTTCCGGTTCTTTAAAAATCATTAAAAGAACCAAACGTTGATAATTTATTTTGATTTTTTTTTTTTTTTTTGCAAGAGTAAAAATGCTATAACTATAAATATTCAGCATAGACAAAAAAAAAAAAAAAAAAAAATTTTTTTTTTTTTTTAAACACAATGAGAGGCTATAAGATTAGTTAGGTAAATTTTCTACCAAGATCATACGTGGATATACCAAAAGGGTAATTTCTTTGAAATATTAATCTTAAATTTATGTTTTCGAAATAAGAATAAACTCATCTACTTTGTACTTTTTAATTATGTACCTAAAATATATAGTTGACCCTGTTTATACCAAGCAACATGTTATATTCTTGCTACCATTGCGGGGTGAGAACGTAAGCCTGGCATGCAGCAGTTCCTTTTATTTTTCAGTGATTGCAAGTTGGATTTCATAAATAATGCTGATTTGTTATGCATAAGAAATATTTTTCTAAGCAGACTTTATCATTACTCTGTATAGATCAATCAATTTATGCATTTTGATTACCGTGTTGAGGCTATCAGAATAAATGTTTAGCTTTATGCAATGTCGGGGCTTACTTTGAACTGTCCATAATTCATAAATATATTAACGCCTAACACTACGTTTGTCGCTGTTGTAGCTAATTTTTATCAGATTCAGTGTTACTAAATGTGTGTGTGTATACCAATGCAGTTTTGTTACTCTTGCCCATAAGAACAGACAGGTGGAGGAATACCTTCATGGAGGTCCTTTTTAAAGGAAACTAACTGATCTATATCAAGCTGGATTCCCGCCGAGAATTGAAGACTCATGTGAACTAAAGTAGAACATCAAAAAAAAAAAAAAAAATCTGTATTTTCCGACTTCCACTGTAACCAAGTTCCCTAATGGTTGAACAATCTTCTTTTTGCCAAGTACGGCGTCGAGAAACTCGAGAAATTAAGTTGTCTCATGTTGTCACGGTAGGTTTCATCTTTCCACAATTCCGGGGGAACAAGTTTATTCCAATTGATTGACTTTCTGTCTCTTTAATTGGCTGTTAATCCAGCTTTACATGTTAAAAAAACAAACTAATTGTTCATACAACGATGAAGCATGTTGTCAACAATTTTCAAATTTCGTCCATCATCTAATTCAAAAAGCTACTATATCAAATCTATCGTAATCCTTTCCTACTCTCATACGAGGAAGAAACACAGTTTCATACACTATAATGGGTTTTCTCATTAATCATTATTATTTAAAAATAGAGATTAAAAATGTTAAAATAATAATGAAAAATGAGCATACGATTGCACAATTTGTGTGAAATACAGAAATTAAAAAAATAAAGTACACGTAATTAAGGGATTTTTAAAATTTATGTTGTGATATATAATTCTTTATCTATACAAATGGTCTTATTGGTGCTTGAATAAAGTTCCAATTTCTTGTATTTTGTGATGTCTTTTATAATAATTGCTTTTACGTTTTTACATTCTCCGTCTTTGGGAATGTTCTTTAAAACACACACATATATAATTTCTCACGAGCGTATTAAAATTTTTTTGTCCACGGGAAAGTTTATAAATATGTATAACAATGCCAATAAAGAATTTGATGCGCAATATTACATCAATTTAATGTTTTTGTTGCCTGATTCGATTTTTGTAGGCCCAAAAGTAATTAGTCAGATGATTTCCATTTACCAATTTTTTGTAATTTTCACGCTTGAGAATAATTGTTCACAAATATATATTGCTAAATGGGCTTTTTTAATTCTATATAATAGGGAATAAATTTTTCAAGACACTTGTTGATGGCAAATATCCGATAGTGAACATAGATGACTCTTGTGTTGGTGAGAAATAGACTAATGCTGATAAGAATACTGCATGCAGACTAGCGTTTTATTGAAAAAAAAAAAAAGAGGTTCAAAGTTCTTTTTTGCAGTAAAGTAGAAAAACACTAAAAAAAAAAATATATATTTTTTCTTCTAATATTTATGTTTACTTTGTTAATATACTACAACTGGATTCAATTTGTTTGATGCATGATTTTAAAAATAAAATTTACATATGATGAGGCGGACCCGCAAGACATTTGACACGGTATTCGCACTTTTGTTTAACAAGAATTTTATCCGTTGTATAGCTTATTTAGGTGAATGTTTGTTGTAAGTTGTTCAACGAAAGAAAAAAAAAAATTAAAAATTGTGCTGTATTCAAGATCTATTTCCATGTTGTATCATTAATAGAAATGAGTACTGCTGCATTTTGCATATGAATTGCTGCTTCTGTATTATCTACAGCACAGTCCTAAATGTTATCATTCTACATTCATAACTAATTTTTTTTTTTTTTCTGACAAATCATCTTAATAATCCTTAGTAATTCTATCCAACCCATCTTCATGTTCATAGTTTGAAAGGAAAAAGCATACTAATATACTAATGAGATACTTGTTGGGAAAAAGAATGAAACAAGTCATTAAATGAAGGTTGAGAAAGAAGCTATAGATTTCAACGACTGCTATTATTGCTTTTGTAAGTAATCGATGCAATTCTAATAGTTTTTTTTTTTTTTTTTTAATTATAACCCTAAATATTTTAAAAACTAGATTAAATATTTTTCTCGCGTCACAAACATTAATAATTTAATAAAAGTAATTAAATGAAAACAATTGAATTCAAAGTTTGTGCGAAATGCTGGTGTTTTTGTATCATTATGGAATAGAAATTAAGCTGCGAGACCTTTTAAATAGCACTATTTAAGTGAGACAGTGATCGAACCTATAACATTTTCTATTGAAGCAGTCATAACTGGGTTACCTCTGATGCTCTTAAGTACTAAGTCATATTTTGACACTAATGGTAACATAATTCATTATGATTCAATTAGATGTGGGAAGGAGTCAGGAGTCGATTTTTAAATCCTACTCCCGACTTTTTTTTTTAATAAAAATTATGTTTCCCAAAGTTCTAGGAATAAATGTTAAATATTAAGGAGGCAATAAAATTGTATCCTTCAATAATGCAACCAGTTACACAAATTGTTACTGTTTTACCAGCAAATCACATAAGTGTTGAGAGATTTTCTGAGGCTTATAAAAAGCTATCGTTGGTCAACAATGAAAGAATTTTATAGAACAAAAAAATATTTAATATATTATAAGTATCGCATCTGTGATTAAAACGTATAATTTTCTTTTGCTTGCCTGGAGATATTCTATAATATTTTGATAATAACCTTTTAGTACAATATATTTTTTGTAAGCAAATTTAGAGGTTCAAGAATGCCTTTTTTAAATTAGTGCAAATACTACACCCTTAAAGTTGTTAAAAACTGTTTTTATAGATATAAAAAGTCAATAAAGTCTTAATTTATTTCACTAATTTTTCTAAATCCATTAGTAAAGATCATAAAGTACATAAAATTATGGTAAAAAATGAGTATAAAAAAATCTGTTCAGGAGTCAGACATTTTTTAGTCTACTTCCCATTCCTGATTCCAATTGTTCTTATTTACTAGATTGTTTCTCTTGCGATATAATTATAAAATGATTTTATTCAGTGCAATTTAAGTAAAATTCTTATGTGCAATTGTTATTGTAAAATTTTTATGATCATACTTCGTTACTATCCTACTTCGCAAATAAATTTTCACTCTATATTTGCTGATTTTTTTTTTTTTTTTCCTTGACCCGAAATGATTTTTCTAAATGTGTCCTTAATTTTAAAAAGCAATTTTAAACTGTCCATGGAATGCGCTAATTTATTTAAATGTTAATTATAACATTTTATAAGAATTACAATTGTTTTGTTTCAATGAATCTATTTACCATATAGTTACGGTTTTTTTTTTTTTTTTTAATTCTTATTAAACTTGCCATTACTACAACGGATTCTATTTTGATAAATTTAGTTAATAAAATATGGCAAACAACATTAATATCGTTCATCTTCTATTAATGATGCAGTTGAAATTTTTTTTTTTTTTTTTTTTTTTCAATCCTTGCAGACTGTTTTATTTATTTGCATGACATAATTCTTTTGGTTTGTGGTATTCAACCAAAGGGGTATAAATAAAATAAATGGATTTCAGGCGTTTTGTGGATCTATTCATGTTTTTCTAATAAAGTTTTGACATGCGCATTGCGTCCTATATGAGAAAGGGATTAGAAATTAACACTAGTTTTTGGTTAAATAAAAATTAGTTAGGTTAATAAAAGTTAGTTATTAATAAAGACTAATTAGCGAGGTTTAGTCTAGTCGTTGTACGGAAGTGATTGTAGAATTTTTTAATGTTTATAATCATAGCTAATTTCTTTTTAAAATTGCATACTTTTAATGATGATTATTTTCATTGAAACACTTTCTTTAAGACTAGAAACCTTGTCGATTTAAACACCGTTCGATAAGTTAATTAATAAAAAATAAATATTACACATTTAAAAGATATTTTAAAAATGCATTTTTTTTTTTATAATGAATAGGAAAAGCACACTGAAAGGTCTTTAATGTCGTAACACAGAAGAGAAAACTCCGATATTCTCCGAAGCTCAGAATAATTTCATGTTTAAAAACCACTACTGCAATTGGATAATTAGTTCTTGTTAATCCATTAATGCAAAACAAATTAAAACTTAAAAACAAAACTTATCGCCAAGCAAGAAGTTTGTAACGCCGCTTTTATTCGTAGGAGTTTGAAATAACTATGGGTTGATTGCATCATTGAATTAAAGAATGCGAATGCGAAGTGCGCGAATAATATATATGCCGCAAATAAAAAAGAAAAAGTTGCAACTGTTTTCTAATAACAGAGAGCTTTTACATACAATCCTATGTTTAATTCGAATTATTTAATGGGAAATGAAGTAAACCATGAATCACTTTCCATTTTTGTGGTATTGGGGGGGGATGCAGAAGAATTTCAGCTTTAAGCCTTTGCCATGTTTATAGTTTGAGTTGTATGCATTAAATGAAGTTTTCATTTAAAAACGTCATTATTATTCCATTTTCAAAAATTTGCAATTTACTGTTAACTTACATTGTAAAGTAAAAGGCGTTATTATGGGGATAGCAAATGTTTATGCATACTTATGTATCTACATCATTAAAGGACAATATGGACCTAATTTTCTCCCCCTTTAACATATAAAAATGGCCATTTAAGCATTAATTATTTTATTGCCTATAATGTATCTTTCTTAATTTTATTTACATGAAATCTTCTAATACATCTTAAAAAAAAAATTATGCATATCTGCATTCATGCAAATAAATTAATTTTATTCTGAATTTAATTATTTAACAATGTGGGCATATTTCCAATCAGTGATTAATAACCTTTTGAAAATTTTATTTTTATCCATTTTAACTTTTATTTTATTAGTTGATGTTTTAAATCATTAAATTTTTGTGATTCATCCTACAATTTTTTATTTTTTGAAAATGTGAGGAGTTTTTCTGAAGCACGAATGTTAATCACTTTCTGAGAGTGTTTTTATTTAACGTTTTTGCAAAAGATGCTCACAATGTGACAGAATTGAATAACTTTTTGAAGATAATGAAATTGGGCAGTTTTGATATTATTTGTCTACATTAGAACATATCGCGACTTTAACTTCAATAATAACAAACCTGCCATTCGTTTTTAAATTCGTTAACTATTATTTTCATTTGTGTTAATTTTAGAAGGCTTCTTCTGTTTTTTAAGACTGACTAAATTGATAATATCTAAAATTTGCATTTGATTTGCAGTATAATTGGCTGTCCAGTATAATTGAATGCTTTTTTTTTCTTTCTGAATGTTTTTCTTTTCAAAAAAATATTTTTATCCTCTACCAAATCTTCTTGGTTTTGATACTATGTGATTATTCAAAATAAACTTTCATATCGTTATTTTATTTAATAACATATAATAATTCTGATAGATTCTTGACTCACTTTTGATTAGTTGAAATCAATTTTTATATGGAAACCTACCACTATTCAATGTGTGTAATGTCACCAAGGTTTTCATATATCTATTGCCTTTTACTGTTTAAATTTCACCAAAGTCAATTTATTACTATTATTGGTACAAAGTAGTGTAAAATTAATCAGTTCTTCCAATAATTCTAATTTACTGTGCATAATTTACCAAAAAATATGTAAATTGAAAAGTTATAGATATCATGTAGTTTTCTAAAATTAGTGAAAGTCATAATTTTGATGTAAAGGGACTTTTTTTTTACTTTACTTATTTCAGTGATGCCTAAGGAAACAAATTTATATATTGGGTTGGCAAGAAAACACATTCGGCTTTTTACAATGTTCTTAAATGGTGAAAAACAAAATTACTTTGTTAATTCAATATTATTCTATTTAGAAAAAACTGTACAATATTTTCAATGTTAATCTGTTTCTTATGAAATACTGTAGGTTTTGTATAAGAGTGATATTATAAGATAGTTTATAAATGTTTTTGTTTCCCCAACATACTTTTGTTTCGTTTTGTAATGTTTAAATTGAAACCAATTTAAGATTCCTAATTTTTCAAAACTTTTGATTAAAGGAAACCGTCTAATCATTTGAATTGTTGACTTAATGCCATGATTTAATGTGTTGCTCCTGTAAGATTCTATTTTAGCATAATCTTGTATTAATTTATAAACAGTTTTGCTATAATATGCAACAGATATTAAGTAATACTGATTTTTTTACATTTGTTATTTTAATTTATTAAAAAAAATGTATTCCTTTCTTTTTTCGCAAGGAAATTTATTTTTCATTATTGGCTATTTTTTTTTTATTTGTTTTCATTACTACTTAAAAATCTGAGTTTTTGTGTTGGTCTTGTGAGCATCCTTGTCATCTTTGAGCATCTTGTGTTTCAACATTTTTACTTGGATTTTAGGAATTGTTACTTTGTATTACTTAACATTGATTTTTCACATATTACAGATTATGCTTATTTTAAAATAGATTTTTCTAAAGTTTTGTTTCATTTTACCTGTATAAAACACAAAAGAAATTGCAAAAGATTTTGTAAAATTATTTATAAAGGCTCACTTTTTTTCCTATCCCCAGAATCAAGAATCCAAACAACCAGGAAGTGATGATCCATTTTCCCTTGATGAAGATGTGGAGAAACTACAGGAAATGGCGAGAAGGTTTGAAGAAAAATATGTAAGTACCTGATAATTAAGTTTTATTTTTTAGCACTAAAATTTTAACTTGCAGTTTTTGCAAGTAGAGTTTTAAAGTACTTATATAATATCATAATTTTAATCCTGCAAAAAATCATGTTGAACAGCAAGAAATTATTACAATAATTTTTCAGAGCAAGTATTTTTTAATGAAATTTCTTTCATCCCTTCTTCATTAATTGTGTAAAATCTATTTTTTCGAATACTTCAAGAATATTTTTTTTTTTCTGTATTGTAAGTTATTACTTTAACTATAAATCTTTACATGATGATCACTGATGGACAGTAACTATTGTTCAACTTTTATTCTACAATCAGACTGGGTTTGTGGTTACTTAGCATTATAAAGTATTTTGATACAAATTATTAGGCTCAAGATTTAACTGAGCCAATATTTAATATTTACTGATTTTTAATAAGTTTAGTGAATAGCATGCAGATTTAATTGCCAAAGATGTTAGATTTAAAAAAAGAATTTCATTATTTTTTTCATATTTTTAGGCAAAAGTTGCATAAGCTATATGCTAATCTTACTGTATTACAGTGAGTGTGTAAAAATTGCTTGATGAAAAAAAAACAACTACAAAAAAAACAGTTAAGATGATCTACCTAATAGAGTATCTGTTATAGTCATGTCTTTTTAATATGCTGCATATTTTTATCAACTGAAATTTTTATTTTTTGATTTTTTTTTTTTTTTTTAATGTATAAATTAAAAATTAAACTAAAATTTTTGTAAAAGTAAATTTTTTTTTTTACTTTATGGACTATTCTCACATAAAACTTAAAAATATAAAAGCTTAAAATCATACTCTTAAGGTAAAAAATATAAATGCCTTAAAATCATGCTGAAAACCAAAAAAAAAAACCTTGGCATTTGGAATATATATTTGACTCTTAATGTATGGTTTTACGTGTGACTTAATATTTATTTTAAAGTTCTTTTTGAATAATAATAGTAATAGAAATTGTGTACCAAATGTTTAAAAAAAATCAATTCTTACACACTAATGATTTTCTTGAAATGTTCTAATAAAAAAAATTTTTAAATTTAAGCATTCATTATTTTAATTTAAATGAAAACTTGTTAATTACATTATCTAGGACTATTTTTCATTCTAACAAACTGCTTGGAATATTTCAAAACTAAGTTTAAATTCAATCAAGTATAAATGTATATTGGAAGTAGTAACTAAAGAACTCCATTTCAATCCTTTTATATCAAGGAGTAATTTAGATGCTTTAATAATAAATAAAAAAAAATCTTCGTGCAATAAAGTACTTTTTAGCAAATTTTTTTTTTTTTTTAAATTTGAGCCATTAAAAACAATTTCCCATTAAATGAATAAAAGAAATTCTCGAGTAACATTTCTATGCTACAATCAGCAAGCTATATTGTTGATACTTTAAACTTGACTTGAATTTTATGTTTAAGTCAAGAATTTATTATTCATATCAATATATTGAAGCACTTTGCATTTGGTTCGATTTGTTTGCAATTTTATCTGAGTTAAACTAATTTATTATGAGCATATGAATATTTCAAGTTTTAGATATTGTTCTTGTTTTTCTTCTCTTTATCGTACTGTATAATTTCCCACCATAATTTTTCCCTTTTTATTATTGAATACTTATTCCATATACTGAAACTATAACATATCCTTCATGAAAAGACAAGACCGGATAATTTAAACAAGAAAATGAGGAGATTCTATAATAGTTTATATTAATTTAATTAAACTTGTGTGAATTTATTAAGAATTTGTTATCTTTTAAAGGATATCATACACTTTTATCTTAATCTAAATGAAATTTAATTAACTATATTATTATTATATGCTTGAATTTGATTTAGTCGAAATAATTTTTGTATAAAAATATATTTTTTAGAATCCAAAGCCTGGAAGAAAAAAGAAGAAAAAACAAGGATTATGTGAAGATTTTGTAGATAAAGGAATGGGTTATGATGAAACAGACCCTTTTATCGATAATGAAGAAGCTGTAAGTATCAAATATAATAAACATATTATTTTGCTAATTATACTGCTGCTCATATTATTTTATACTATATATATTTTGGTAATATTAATAATTCTGCACTATATTATTTTTAGTTGATGCTTATCTGTTTATATAGATTATGATTTCCCTGTTTTCATTTTTTTTATACATTTTTTAACATGTAAACCTAGTGTTGGTGTTGCCCAATTCTATTCTTTGTCGTATCATTTATAAATAATTTATTCAGGCATATTCTATTATATATGAAAATAACTCTGTTCAGTTATATATAATGTTTATAAATTAACATTACATATAACTAAATAATTAATTTGTTAATTTAAATCCTAGCTGTAGGCATTTTACATATATCACCAGTATGTAGTTATTTTTGAAGTTCCACTGAAGCTGTATTCTTAAAAATATAAATTTTAATTAACTGACTTTCTAATAAATAATCATTATAAAAGGATTAAAGAATTAAAACAATTTTAGAGAGCCTATCATGATAGGCAGGTTGGTTTTTTGGTGCACTGGTGTGTAAATTTAAACATTGACCAACTTGCCTTATATGTTGCTAAAACAAGGACTGGTAAAACGACTTAAGTTATATATTTGTAAAATTATTTTTATTAAGGAGATATTTCTATGTGTTTAATAAAGTAAAAAAAATTATTGATATAATTAATTTTATTTTTCATGTAAATTTT
The DNA here is from genome assembly GCA_021605095.1 of Caerostris extrusa. Classification (NCBI taxonomy): domain Eukaryota; kingdom Metazoa; phylum Arthropoda; class Arachnida; order Araneae; family Araneidae; genus Caerostris; species Caerostris extrusa. Next base: position 32,467 of record BPLR01000909.1, on the reverse strand, counting down.
AGATATTTTCATTAATAAACATCGTTTGTTATATTTGATTGAAATAGTCCCTTTTTTTATAGTATGATGAATTGGTGCCATCAACCCTTACTACTGAATATGGGGGATTTTACATCAATAAGGGTGATTTAGAATTCAGGAATTTATCTGGTTCAGAGTGTAATTATGAAGCTAAAACTCGTAAAAAGGTAACAATGAATGAATGAATGAAGTTTCAAACTAATTTTGTTTTTATTCTTGATTAAACATTTTTTAACAGTTTTTTGACTATGAAAATAACATCTTTTCTCTAATCTAAGTAGTTCATTAATTTTCATTATAAATACTCTTAATTTATTTTTTGTTTATAAATTGCTTTCACTTATTAAAAAATATACTAAAAACAAAATAGGGTGATAAATATTCATGAGTAGAATAGAACAGTAAATAAAAATCTTAAAATTGTTGCATGTTTACTGGAATTTTTATTTTTTGTAATACATTTGTAACTTAGAAGTGGTTTAAATATAGTGAATTTATTTAAAGGTCTTCCAATTAAAAGTCTTGAACAAGATAAAAAATTATATTCTTAAACGTATAATAATTTAATGGAGCAGAGAAATAGATGATGAGGATGAGTTGTTCACCTTTAGTCAAACTTATCATGGAAAAATAGTTGTCATTGCCTGAAATATGTGGGACTTTTTTTCTTGGAAAGAAAATTTCCTGTAGTATCTCTGGAGGAGGGGGAAAGAAGGTTATGTTCTTTTAGGTATTAAAAAGGTTATAAAACTAGAGTAGTAATATCTATTGTGTTTCAGTTCTCAATATCAATCAATAAATTTCAATCTCAATTTCATAATTTTTGCGTTGGGAAAAAGGAAAAACTAAGAATACTGCACATTTTTTAATTAATTGATATCTGGTTATATGCCTGAAATCATAAAAAATCGTCATATGTAAACCAAAAATACAAAGAAATGCACATTTTCTATTCTTTGTATTTTTCTCTTGGAATAAAAAATTAGCATTGTGATGTAGTTCTTAAAAAGGTATTTTAATGTATTTGTATATGAATTGAGTTATTTCATAGAAATTATTAATTTATAATTAGTATAAATCTGGAATAGGACAGAAAGATAGAAGAATAGAAAATAGTAAACTATTCTATGATTTAGAATGTTATTTAGTATTGCTTAATTAAAAATATCTTTAGCAGTTTTCAGGTACATATTTTTAAATTTTTTTATCTGTCCATATATTTGTTTAAATACATTCAAACTATATATGTACTATATTCAATTTTAATATATTTAAAATATGATTTGTACTTATTTGTTTTTTAATTACACTTACATTTTCAGAGAATGAAACAAGGCGCTGATAAAGAAAAGAAAAGGCGAAGAGTAGGATTTGAAGAAAATCATAAACGTCGTGGTCGAAAACCATTAAATGAATCGTTGAGGTTAGTTGTATGAAAATTATATATATCTACTCTTTGTTTGTCCTGAACACCTTAAATTTTTAAAATATTTTCCTTTTTATATTAAATTTTCCTATGTATTCTCTTGAAATAAGTTTAATTTGATTTTCTTAACAAGTTGAATATTGATCTGCATAGTTATTGACTTCTTTAATTTAAAATGTTTACCAAGTTCTTTATTTCATTGAATATTTGGTTGTAACTTATTATTTCATATACTTTTTCTAAATTTGGTTTTTTCAGTGCCTTAAAACCTAAAAAGAGAGCACAGCCTACTGTTGCTGATATGCTTCAGCAGCATAAGGCTAATTTACAACGCATGCAACAAGAAGGTGCCCAGCAAATACAGTTAGTTCCAATAAAAATTGAACGAGAATATGAACCTGAAGAAATGGATGAAGTTGAAGCTGATGTTTCTGAAATTCCAGGGCAACCTTCTTCAATATCTGAAGCTATTGAATCTGTTATTAAAGCTTCTGCTGCTGAAGATGGTGGTAGCAACACATCAGCTGGTCCTGTTACAGGAAGTAGTGATGGTGAAGATGTTAAAGATGCTAAAATATTGCCAATAGAAAGTGTAGAAGCTCCTAGGCTACCTGAAAATCTTCCTCCAGAATTAGATGATGTTGTTGCTAAACTTAAAGTGGTAATTTTTTATTATATCATTTTTATGGATTTAAAGAAAAACTTTTTATTATGAATCCGATCGAATATTTTATGTTGACTATTTTTATTATGTGAGGGAATTAAAAGTACAAACTTTTCAGCATTTTTCTTGAAACTCGTCAGTTATATATAAATTTGAGATAGCCCAAAAATTCAAACAAACAGTAAAATGAGAAATGTTCATTTTGAGCATATAAAGTGATCAAAATTTTTAAATAAAAAATTTTTTTTTTTCCAAAATAAAGTCTTTGAGGTGCTAATCTCAACTTTAATCTTTTTAATCTTGTAAAACCATTTCAAATTTAATAAATATATATTTCAATTGATCATAAACTGTTTTTGTAATATTTCCCAATTCTTTTTATATGGTACACTTTACATGGAGAGAATAATACAGTTTTTTTTATGATATTGTATTATACTAAATTATGTTGGAAATTATTACACAGGATTACAGTTAATTTTAAAATATATTCTCCGTCTGAAAATATGGAATAACAAAATTATTTTAGTTCGTATTTATGGTAAACATTGTCAAGTAATGACAATTTCAGTTAAGTAAATTTAGTTTATGGCATGTATACATTTACTCATTAATTAAATTTTAATTCAAAATATGAAGAAATTTTAATTGAAATAGGATCCTGTCCTCTCTAGGATTTATTGGGAGTATATTAAGTTTGCTTTCAACCATTCCTTTTTGTGACAAGAGTTCAGTCTGATTAATATGAGGAATCATATAGTAATTTCCTTCATATGGATATAATTGATTGCATGCACTTTTGTAATGTTACAAAAAAGTTATCAAGCTTACCTACTTCATGATTTACATTCAATTAATTTATCTATTCTATTTAGAGAAGCTTTATGTAAGACTAGAATTGAAGATTCCTAGTTCCAGGACATTTAAATGAGAATTATGTAGTGGTTTGTGATTTAAAATTAATAGAACAGCTTTTTCTTGAACCTTCAGTGGCAAGGTCTTTATTATCACAGGAGTGAAGTTTTTGCATTATCTTGTAATATTTATATATGTTTTGTCTGTTAATTAATTAGAAATTTAGACTTAATGGATGGAATTTTTTTCTTAGTCTTACATTCTGCTGCATTAATGAACTCTTACATTTTTTTTAAATTGAGATTCCACTAGTTCAATCTGTTGAGGTTTTTGTAGTATTTGATATAAACCAAAGTCCATATTCCAGTTTTCCCCATCAAAAAAATTTTTTTTTTTAATGTGTATTTTAATGTTGCTATACTACAACAGTCATAAATATCACTATTTATAAAGCACTTGCTTTTGCAATTTATATAGCCTTTTATCTTTTCCAGCATTATGTAGTAAATCGTTTTACTGTCACAATGAACATAATTATACAAATCTTCAAACATTCTTCTATTCTTACTTTTGATAAACAAAACTACAGTGTGTATTTAAAAATTGCAAATACTGATTGCTCTCTGAGCTTAACTCTTGCATTGTTTTTTATCAGTTATCTTTATTTTTATTAATCTTCATTATACCATTTTTCAAATTTAAGCAATTTTATTATTATTCACCTACTAACACTTAATTAAGCAGCCAATTATAAATGCTGATTCAATACTATTAAGATGAGGAAATTAAGGGGTCTTATCCCCTATAGTACTCTGTAATCAGTTCGCTAATTGCCAGACAGGTTTAAGGGTAGAAGATATGCTCTTAAAATCTTTTATATAAAAATATCAATGAGTGTATACTTCTGCATATCAATAGTGAGAGAGAAGCTAAAAATCAATCCTTAATTATTCGAAGGGACATTCCTAATTTTTAATAAAAATTTTTAGATTTATCCTTGTGTTTCTTCTGAGAGTGATTAAAAATCAATGCTACCCATTCAAGGCTATTCTGCAAATTTCATGTTATCCATTCAGAAATATAACATTTACTTTTAATAATAATAACATTTACTTTTCAATCTCGAAATAATTTTTAAAAATGTCAATATAAAATGGTATTAATCTCTCTATATATTTTTTAAAAAGTTAAATAAATGAGTTTATATATATTAAATGTGAAATGATGTTTTTCAATCAATTTTGTTGGAAAAGGAAGAGGGTGGGGGATTTATTTTATATATAGTTTCAAAAATCTGATAAGTAGTTGCAGTTGTGTACCCCCTGTTTTTCCTAAATTTTTCTTTGAAGAGTTTTCTGTATAATGATTTAACTTTGCTGCATTGTTTTTGAGTCATCTGCCAAATTCTAACCTGAATCATTTTATTTTAAAAATCAGCTGTAACCTTATTAATAGCATTGTGCTCCACTTTTTGTCCTTCTTTCTCGGTTGTAACAGTTTTGACAATATATATTTAACTCAGTAGTTGCTTCAATTTATTATTTCTTTTGCTATCCAACATTACTTTTCTGAGAATCTCCTATTCCTTATAAATAGTAGGTTTTGCATTGTTTTATATAAAATATTCTCATAAAAGAACTTTTTCACCTGATCAAAAATAAATGTTTTGCATACTATGAACCATTATTTTATCACCATAAATTACTAGATAAGTTATTTGTTTACTTAATTATTTACTTCAGTAGGATTTTTTTTTCTGTATGCTTTAAAATATATAGCTTATTTTTCAACAGAGAGCGTAATTTTTTGTATTTGTGAAAGTATTTTGGTATTAATATGCAGTATTCAAGATTTGCTTTTGTATGTATAAAAATTAAATAAATATTGAATCCATAAAATAATTGATAAAAGCATAATAAAGTAAATTAAGCTATATGCAAGATTTCTGATGATATATTCAAGTTTCTTTCTGATTAGTTTCATGTTGTCTTTTTATAATAATGTGTCTTTCTGCTTTTTTATTTTGTCAGGATTATTTAGTTATTTCTGATATTTCTGCATTTTGATAATTTTGTGAAGTAAATGCAAATTTATACATGAATTATTTTCTATATGGTAATATATATATATATTACATAGTTGAAACCATTCTCTATCTTAAATCATTTTCTACCTAAAGTGTCAATTTTTAATCTCTATTATATAGAATATCTTAATAATATATGTTAGTAAATCAAGCTCATTCATGTGTTAATTTACAAATGATAGTTTCTATAAATACTGGATGTAACATATTCTTTATATGCTATTGTTAAACATATAACCTTTGATTGTAAGTCATTTAATAATCTTTTTGTAATCCAATACATATTTTAATAATTCCTTGTTTTTCAAATTTTGTTTTCATTGTCTTTATTTTATCCCTTTTCTTCATTGTTTTAATGAGATTTAGAAAATTGAAAATTATATATATGTTCTTTTACATTTTCAATCATTTTCTTGCTAATATTTCTTGTTCTTAGGCTGCTTATAGGTCAGAAGAAGGAAAATGCAAGTTTTTCAGTGATGATGTTAATCGAATGCTTTTTAAGGTAATACTTGATATACTAAACAAACTGTGGAATTATCAGTTTGAATAACAAACTGATTAAATGTAACAATTCCCTCTTATGACTTCATAAAATTTGCTTTAAATTATGGTAATTTAAAAAAGAATAAAACAAAGTTAGAAATTAGTTAGATTTTTGACTTGGAATATTTTTATTTCATTAAATTTTTAAAAATTATTTTACCAGAATAAAAATGAAAGTGTAAAACATATTTTTAACAAAATCCCTTCGCAGAAATTTTAGCCTTTAAAAAATACTGGTATTAGTACTTTTTATAAACAGGGAAAATGAGAAGTTAAATTTGTTTGATTATCCAGAAAATATTGATGATGTGCATCAAATTAATATGTTCTATTAATTTTATTAAATTTGCTATATTTTTGCTTTTTACTCATCTATGTAAGATTGATACTGTTTGATTCATGATTTTTTTTTTTTTTTGTTTTCTGAATTTCTTTCAATATAAATGAACAAAAACACACACAAATGTTTTCTTTTCTTAACATCTATTATTTAAAAAGGCTAAATATGTAGTTAAAATGCATTTTAATAATTTAATGTATAAAATGTTAAAACTTTAAAAAATTTGATGAATAACTAAGCAATCGGATGCACATGTTAATCGGATGCACTGCAATTCAACTGTCAAGAAATGTAAATATTATATAGTATATATATTTTTCTGAAATTAAAATTAAAAATATTTTGTATCTTTTTATATAGCATTGAGCTTAAAGCACAAGAACTGACAAGTGCTCAAAGATCCACTATTTATGCTCACTTGGCTTCACACTTACCTTGCACAAAAGAAACACTTCAAAAAAGAGCTAAAAAACTTCGCTTAGATCAAGAAGACGGAAAGTTACGTGAACCTATGCAACGTCTCAAAGATGGTAAGATTGTTGTTTGCAATAGTGGTAACTTATGTATTTTAAGGCTCATTTTTCCAAATTAATTTTTTTAAATATATATGTTGAATAATTGTTTTTTACAAACAAATTTTATTTTTATGTTTCAGGCATTGCAACTGTGATGCCAGAAATGTTAGAAAAGTATGCAGCTTTAGAACAGGCTTTTAATGCCAGGTAAATTCCCATTTGAACTTTTTAAAAACATATTTGATTTTAAGGATTTAGTTATTTCACGAGAAATTTGCTTGCAAATATTGATTTGAGTTGTGATGTTTACAATTTTTTTTAATATTGATTTTTGGGAAGAATTGATTCCTTACTTGTAGCTGACATTATTAAAAGATTTGCTGTTCATTTTTAGAACTAATATGGATAGTAAAACAAACTCTTCTTCCTCTTTTTGAGAATGTAAAGTAGTTACTTGAAGGGATAATCAAAAATATTTTCATAAATTATTAATGATGAATCTTTTTTAAGATTTTTGAAATATCTAACATAATGTCGGACGTATTGGAAAATGTAATTTTTAGTCCAAATATGTGCTAGAAATATTGACCAATTAAATACAATGGAGCATTTTCTTTTACAGGAAAGAAGAAAAGAAAAATGGGGCCATCACTGGTACTGATGGTGAAGAAAGTGATGAAGACGGTGAGAAAAAATTTTCTCCAATTCCAATAAAACGATTTGAATGGAATGACACAATAAGGTAAGGTTATTAAAATCAGGTAGTATAATCTAAAGAAGCATTCATTCATCTCATATGTACATATTTTTTAGAATGACAATGCAGAGACTCATTGCATTTAACAGGTTTGATAAATTGAAAATTTAGATTTTGACTACATTTAGGGCAACTTTTCTTTTCCTTGTTTAAAGTTCTCAATATTTCTTAAATTGAAAAAAAAAAAAAAAAAAAGATTAAAAATCAAATAAAGAATAGAAATGCATATTAACCTTCAAATGCAAGACAAAGAATAAATTAAGCAACTTTGTATATTATTCAGTTTTTCAAAAGTTGATCCAATATTAATTGTTCTATTTTTAAACTAAATTTTGTTAAATCTAATCATTAGTCTCATGTTGTAATAGACAACAGCATTTTATTTATTTCATAACCAACTGCATTTGAGTTAGTTTAATTCATTTTCATGAGTTAATTATATATGTACTATATTAAAAATTACTGTATAGCTCAACTTTTACTTTTAAAAATGTATTTGTGAATGATAGACTAGGCCTTTGATGCTTCTTAATTTGAAAATGTTGCATTTTTATATGTATATCTAGTTTTATATGCATGTATAAATTACCAGAATACTTCTGAAATTTTATAAACTTTGTGGAATGAAAATATCTTAAACCTTTATCATATTTAAAAATTGCTAAACTATCATGTTAAAAAATTGCTGAATTATTATATTTAAAATTAGGAACATACTGTCTATTAGATAGGACAATATGTTCGCAATTTTTAAATATTAATTAGATACGACAGTATGGTCCAAAGATATAAGTTAGAAAAATCAATTGTTGAGTCAATTTGTTTACTGAAACATACATTATTTTTATAGGAATGTATAGTGGGAAGTGACTCGTTGCAACATGAACATAAAAATGAGGCGTAAATAAACAATATTTTTCTTTTTATGACATCATTTCAAAGTGCTTCTTTGATTCAATATTAGCATTAAATGCTCAAAATTGCAACTATCAATAGTAATACGTACTTAGTAGCATTGAAGGAGTGATTGGTAAAAAGTTCCAAAGATGCCAGGCATTTTGCGCTAGCTTGCAGCTGCAATGTATTTAACAAGATCCTCAATTGAGTCAACTCTAATCTACTAAATGAAAACACAGTTGTTAACATAAGAGTAAGAATAAAGAAGAGTGCATAAGGGTTGTCAGCCAGAGGACTTGAAATTGGTTATGTGATGGGTATCAGTTGGAGCATTATGCTTGGCTGTGACAAAAATATTCATTTGAAAGTGTTTGTTCCTCAACATCTCACTTCTGACCTTACATTCTTATACAAAAAAAAAATTATGTTTTAGTAAGCTGTACCACCCCTCAAGGTTTGTCCCATGATCGTTGAATTACCCTGTATGTATTTATACATTAAAAGAAACATTTAGAAGTTTGATCAAACTAGCAAACATAAGAATGCAGGATGCTATGAGTTGATAATCATAAAAGTCCATTGAGTATTAAATTCTGAAGATTATATTTTAACCAAATATTTCAATAAATCTTGAAATTTCTTTTATTCATTTAAGAATAGAAGAAATTATATTTTTTGTTCATTAATAAGAAAAGTGTTTTTGTTAAACTATATGAGATTAATCTTAAATGTTTTATCATTATTTTTAATCAAATTAGTGTATTGGCTTATGACTCTTTTGGTTTCTATTGGATGCTTATTTTCAATATAATTTTTAATGTATTTTTGTATTGTAGCATTTTCTTCTGATTTTATCTTTATTGTTTTTCTAGAGTTTCTTTTTATAAAACATTTTTATTTTGCTTTTCCATTCAATAAAACTAGTAATTTTAGGTGTTAGATCTTGAAGATAGTTTATATTTGTGCAGTTGTTGAATTTTCTAAAATTTTTTTCTTACTATCATAAGTTATGCATATTAGTTTGAAAATCTTACTTTTATCAGAAGAAAATAATTCTTTTGATGTATGTTATATTATCTTAAAATTAGTTTTAAATGAAATTTTTTTTTTTTTTTTTTTTTTTTATTTTATTCATCAGATATTTGTTTTAAAGTGGAAATTTTAATTCCAATATGTAGCTTCTTACTTTCCAAATATTTATTATTCAAGAGCATTTCCTTTTGATGATCCATAGTGGTATGATCTATAACTAAATTTACTTGATGTTGGGCAAGCAGTAATTGACATCCTTTACTAAGAGTACATTTTTAAATTTAATTATAAATAATCAGAAAATTTATTTTAATGGTCCATTTTTTAAAATGACTTATCTATAAAAAAAAAAGAAGAAAAAAAAATTGGGTAATGGGAGGAAGACCATGGGAAACATGACTTGGCATTTTACTTGTAAAATAACTTGTAATTAAACTATGTATAGACAGAAAAATTGGATTTGTTCATTTTCTATTTTGGAAAATATAAAATTTTGCTGATAATTATTATATTTTTCTGTTTATAAAAGCAAGTAGCTGTAAAATTATTAAGTTGATTTTTTTTTTTTTTTTTGACTGCAAAAGTAATGAATTTGCACTATCTTATACCTTTTTTTTTTGTAATATTAAGAAAAATTTATTTTGTCAGTACAGCTATTTTTTTTTTAAAATTAATTTTATTCAATTAGTAATAATTTTACAGCCAGTAAGAGTAAGTTTAAAATTGAATCTCTTTCAATATATTCTTTTATATTATACTTGTTCTATTTGGTAATAAAATTTATTATAAAAAAGAAGAGAGCTATAGGAAGTTCATTTATAAAAAGTTTAGCAGATATCTAAAAATATCGGTTGAATCATAACTATATATCAGTGTATGATTAAACTAATTAGGAAGGTTCCAGTGCTACATATATCCTCTCCTTCCCCTATGTGAAAACTTTAGCCTTAGATTGCAAGCGCAGTAAATCGTCTTTAAAATTCTTATTGAAATAGTAAATTTTGTTTCTGCTGTTTCATTTTCAATTGTAAAATAAGATTTTTGTTGTGAATAGCATTATGTCAATTTTTACATAATTTAATAAAAAAGAAATAAGACAATTTTATATTAGAATGTTTGAAATATTTTGTCTTTAATTTATTCCTTATTAACTGCAAGTTTTTTAGGTACTTTGTAGTGGGTAATATATTACTTATATATTAATATCCATACATTTTTTGAATAAAATTTACTTCTTAAATTAATGGCAGATTATAAGTTTTGAATGCATTTATGTAATTCCATTTGAAATCCTATGAGTAAAAGTAACTTTATGGAATGAAAAATGGATTACATTTCACATGTTTATAAAATATCAATGCCGTTTTAGGAAATATTTGTGTGATGTGGTTCGCATTAAGTTAAAATGTTATGAAGTTTCAAAAACGAGAATACAATCAGCTGAAGAATATTTGAAGCATTTCCTGGAAGCTGAAGTGAAAAATCTTTGGCCTCCTGGATGGATGCAGTCCAGGTAAATTAATCAATTCTGCATGAAGTAAAGAGCTTTACAAAATTTATGTATATGTTTAGATCTCATCTTACTTTGAATTGTGTTTTATACAGAATACTGTTTCGAGAGAGCCGGGCTGCTCATTTCTATATTACGTAAGTAACATTTTAACTTCTGTATTATGTAAGTAACATTCAGTTTTATTTTTGTATAATTCTGTTCCTTCTGATTTATGAACTGTTATTGAATTATTTATTTTCTCTTCAGGAATCGTCCTAAGAAGCAAATTCTTGCAACCAAGAAGACTAATGCTTTAAATATAAGACCTGTGTCTGTTGTAAATAATACAATTGTATCTCAGGACACCGAATTTGAACAATTTTTCCCTGATAAAACTGTGCCTTCAATTCCACCTATAGAAAATGTGATTGTGAAAACTGAGAATTTGGATAATCTACCTGTAAATCATAATATATCTAATGAAGAAAGACTAGCAGAATATGCTAAACTATTTACTCTTCCAATTCAAACTTCTACAGCAGATGATGTAACTTCTATGAACAATTCAGATATTCTGTTTCCAGGTTTAAGAGAAATAAAAGTAGAACCTGATCTTCCTCCTCCTCCTATTACTTCATCTCCACTTGTTACTGTTAAATCAGAAAATGTGGTACAGCCAAAAACTGTTATTTCTAAAAGTGATAAACCTTCTAAATCAATTCAGCAAAACAAGCAACACCAATACAGTTCCAAAATAACCGATTTTAAGACATTTGCCGAAGGAACTTTAGCTTCTGATATGCTTGCACGAATTATATGTGCTAGTTTAGCTGATTATCCTTATGCAGGGTCACATAATATTGAAAATACATCTTCAAAAGGAGCAAGTGTTATTTCTGCCAATCCTGCTTCAGTTAAAGAACCTCGCAGTGCAAACTCAAAATTTCCTAATGATAGTCTTACTAGTCCCAAAAAAGCAGATAGTGGGAAGCAATTCAATACTGATACCCGTAAACCTAGTCAGGACACTGGACTTTCTTCCTTATCTAAGCTTGGAATAAATATTGATTCTTTCTTGAATTCTACGACTCATCCTTTTTCTAAGGCTAATGATGTAGTTACAAAAAGTAAAGGTCTTCCTAGTGAAAGTTCAAATGCTGTTAATTTGAAATTAAAAGATTCTATTGTTCCTCATTCACGACAATTTGCTGAGGCATTTGAAAGAACTGCTGATATTCCTCCAGTGAATAAAAAGCATAGTACTAAAGGGCTTAACATTCTTGCACAAGTTTCACCTGTATCTAGCGTTAGTACTTCCTCTCGTTTGATAAATGAACATATAAGTGATTATCCATCGAGTACCTCTCCACGATCTACTCTGGAAAGTGCTCAAAAGATTGCATTTGATTTAGCTAAGTACAATTCTGCTATCTCATCTCAGGGTTCTTCAAGTGCACCACCATATAAAAAACGAACTAAGTACAGCCAAAGTAGCAAAGTTAATGATCAGTGGAATCATCCTTTTTTAGATGCAAGTCTCGGTACATCCCTCTTAGAAGGCATGAAGGGTTTTCCATTCCCTGTTGGATCAATGCCTGCTCCACCACCTGCACATTCTTCATCTCCTCATCGAACACCTGCTCATTCACAGCATAATTCACCTCGAACTACACCTCACATCTCTCCTGGATTAAGAAATCTTCATGAATCTAAAAGCGATTCGTCTAATCATAACTCACAAGCTCATTCCATTATTACAACAGCATCTGATGTTCAACGACGGCAATCCTTGGTAAGATTTGCATTTTTATTAAATAAAGGGGTTTTTTTTTTAATGTTAAGATTTTCTTCAATTGCTAAAGTGTTGCATTAAAAAAAAAAAAAAGGGGGGGACAGAATTTTTGTACAATTATATAAATTGGACATTTTTTTAACTATAGCTTTTTTTCTTTTTTCAAAATTTCATTTTGATAAAAGCAAAACATTTTATATGAACATTTAACTTAAATAAACTTTTTTTATAAATTGAGGAATGATATATGGAGGAATAATATAATAATTTTCATAATAAATAATGCTCTATTCTAAGCCTACTTCTTGCCAATTTACATAGTTTGGTTGTACTGTATACAAATTTAACATTCATACACTTTGTAAGGTTGCATTGGTAATAGATAAAGTTGTGTTTTCCCTTAAAATATGCTTCGCCTTCAAATTTCCTTTTCTCTGAAATTTCCTAAAAGGAGCTCACATTATAGAGGCATTTATTCTTATGGATAATCTTAATTCTCCATAATGATGTCAACATCAAGAAGCATAGGTGCACATGATCATCTGCAGAGGCAATTTTCATTAATAGTCTGAGAAGAGGCAACTTTGTAATGGAGAGGGAATGTTTGGTTATCGAAGGAACACTCTTGTTTACTTGGAGTTGTATTTTCATCTATGCTGTTTTGGAAAACCTAATTTTTCTAGAAGTTGACAACATTTCTATTACATCTTTGAAATCATGCTGTAATTGTTTAGTTGAATTTATAGATATATGTGCACGTGGTACATTGGGAAAGATATATTAAACAGTGAGCTGTATTTTCATGTTTTATAGTTTATTATTTTCAAGTGATGGAAAAGAGTCGAATAAGCAATATAATCGAATTTTTTTGAAATTCATATACAGGAAAATATCCGTTCACTGAGGATGTATATTTTCCTGTATTTAACCACACTTTTGGTTTTTGCTGCATTTGCAATGAGGAAATAAAAATGGCAACAGGGGTCATTCTTCCAAAAGTATACATTTTCAGAGAGAAAATTTCCAGTAATTAAGTTTTTTTTTCAAGACAATTGTTGTTATATTGATAATATTTTAATTAGTATATTTTATTACGTACCAATAGGGTTTGAAAACAAATGAACCAAAAAGAACTGTAGTCACTGTATGATGTTGAAAACTACGAAGTTTTGAAGCATGTGTATATGAGGTAGCTTTCATTTTGGCAGGTGCTTTAAATGATTTCTAGAATGGTGTAATCCACTAGTAAATTTTTAAAAATAAAATAAAACAGTCAAACAGCAGTGATAAATTTTCTTCCCTTGAAAATTAAAATTAAATTAAATTGTACAGTTAAATTAAATTATTAAATTGTACAGTGGTGGTGGGAATAACCTTTAAAGAATACGAATAGTTTATCAGTGTAGTAATATTCATGAATGAAAAGTTACCTAATAAACTAATACTAATGAAATGTATACTAATAAAAAGTCATATGTACTAATGAAAAGTCACCCTAAATAAAAACAGAATTTAACTTTTTAATTTACTGTAAAATTCTCTTTGAAATTACAACATCTATTGAATTTAAAATTTTGGAATGATCTTTTGGTGGAAGTAGCCAGGTAGGAAAAAATCTGATTATATTAAACAAGGTACTTTTAAATGCTAAAAAAATTTTTATCTTAAATCCAGTATTTATCACTGACTTGTGCATAAGGAAATAATACAGTGCGGCAAAAAAATTTTTGACAGTTTTTATAATAAGTAAACATTTATTGCATTAAAATAAGTATCCTGAAAAATTGTTAGATTTTTCAGAAATGACATGTTGGTCGATATGCAAAAAGAGATCACATTGAAAGAACTTTGATTGGATGACTTATGTGAATGAGTGAAAAAGTATTGTTTTATAAAAAAAAAAAAAAAAACTGAAAATGAATATTTTTAAAATGTTTTCTACAAAGAACCCAGCAAATTGTTAGAACATCAAAATCCTCCCAAATACAATACAATATAACATAGAGAAAGATAAACTGTGGATATTTTTGTAACAATAAGTTAATTACTTACAATATTTTTTAATTTTTTTTTAAGTATCTTGATTTAAATAGAATCTTATGTAATAATTAATTTCTCAACCTGGAAGTTATTTCTCAATCTTAAGTGTTAATGACAATTTTTTTTTTTTATCAGAGATTTGATTTTCATTTGGTTGCATACTAACATTCCTATAGTTCGAAATTCAATGCCAGGATTTGTTTAACTAAATTAAATGATATATAGTATTATAACCTGTAAATTATATAAATTAAAATTGTAATATTTTAATTATCTTAATGTAATTTTTTAAATTATAGAAGCAAGTTAATTTCTTTAAATAATATCATTGTTATTCATAAATGAGCTATACAATGAAGCATTTTGTCACTGTGTTCTATTATGGATATGAAAATTGTGTACTTTAAATTTAAAAAATATATTAACTGATGGAAACTTGTATTATCTGTATTATTGTCTTGCATACACACTTTTATGATTTCTTTTATTATAGATTCAAGGACCTTGGAAGTCCAGTCCTTCTCAAAGTCCATCTACCTCCCTTAGCCATTATATGGCCAGCACATCCCCACCCATTTCTAATCAGTCTAAAACTACCTCACCTAACCATCATAACTCAAATTCTGTTGTAAACATATCCCCTGCTCCAGCCCACTCTATGCCACAAATTGAAAAAGTTTCAGCTGCTTTCAGTCGTAGTCATAGTCCTTTGACTCTTCGGGCTAGTCCATCCCTCTTATCGCTCAGTCATAGCACAAAAACATCCAACACATATTCTCCTCATATGGTACAAACTCTATTTTCGACACACCAGTCCAGTCACACTGTGTCACCAACTCTTCACCAGCAAGCTCTTGTACGTAGCTCTTTTGATTCTTCAAATCCCATAACTACATCTAGTTCTCAATCGGGCACTTTTGTTATGAGTCAAGGTGAGTTATTAAAATGAATGTTAAATTTTTCTTAGGATGAATGATAATATTGAATAATTTGAGTTTTTTTTTTTTTTAATTATCATTATTGCAAGACAGTAAAATAAATATTTTGGAGTTGAATAAAATTGGTTGACAGTTATGGAACTTTAATATTCTAGGAGTGTATTTTATCATTTATTATAAAATTGATTAAATTTCTTACATATTGATTAGTAAAATATTTCTTATGCTAATAAACCCCTTTTTTTTTTTTTTCCTTTCTAAAAAAAAAAAAAAAAAAAAAAAGGAAAATTCTAATTTTTTTAAGAAGAATTTTATTAAGTTAAAAGGAATATTTAAAATATTAAAGAATCTGTTCTAATTTTTAATACCAGTTTTCAAATATTTTCCTTTTGAGGAAATTAATTTTATTTTTAAAGTGTTCATTTGGTTGTGTGTCTTGTTTTCTAATATTAGATACTATTTTCTGATTGCATTATATTATCATCAAATGTAAGTGTTGACCTACACAAATCATGAGACTGCTTGGGGCTGTTATGCTATATTCATTGTTGGTACTATTACACTTTTAAACAAACACCTCTAGGGTTTTGGTCTGAAAGATTTGCACCCTCTACTTTACTCCTTAAATCTATCTAATGGAATGACTTTTCCATTCAATGGATTATGCTCCTCTCTGAGAAGTCTAATTTACTAACCACCAAATGCACCTAAATGCATAAATAATTAATGATTTATAGATGTAAGGGCATTGCAGAAGATTTTAATTTTCTTTTCATGATTGTGTTATCTTCGTTTTCATTGGTTTAATATGCATTTACCTCTTATTTTTTATTGCTTAATGTTTTTGAAAATCTTTAATGTTATTTTTTATACTATGCTGTAATTTCTTTTTATTTTATTAAAAGTGTCAATTTAAAAAAAAATATCTTACTAACTAAATTTTAAAATTTGGTTTTATTTACTGGAAAAATTTTAGGTGTCTATTTACCACTTTACTTACTATTTTTAAGATATATATATATGTTATCATTACTTGCTATTCTTTGTGTCATATTGCAATGGTCAAAATTTGTATATGATTATTGTAGAATTCCTGCATATCATTTTTGAAGAATTGTTTATAGGAAGTAAAACAGGGCAGTTTTGTTAATATATACCTGTTATTTGCCTTGATTATTTCATTTAAACTGAGCAAATAATTTTGATATGTAATGTACTTGAAAAATTGTGAATGTAAATATATAATTTCAGTACAATGTATTTTATTTTCCTTGTCACTACAATATTTCTTATTTTGTTCACTATTAAAAGAAAAAAGAATTCAAGATGGCATATATTTTCTTATATGTTTCAATATAATTTAAATGTATTATCCAATAATTTTTTCCATTTTAAAAATTACTATTAAATGGTAGATCTTAATTACATAAATTTTTTTTATGATGCTGAAATTTCTTCCAATTTTCTGTGCAGTTCTGAAGATTGAATGGTTTAATTTAAAAAGGTGCAATTTTTTTTTTTTTTTATAAACTGCTAAGATTGCTTGTTTGATAATGCTTTTTAAACTACTTAGTACATTTTAGTGTGGGAAAAAGAAGTACATTTTTAGTGTGGGAAAAAGAATATTTTATATTTTTATGTTGTTTTAATCCAGTTTATTTTAAAGAAACAATACAAAAATATCTTGTCTGATATTTAAACTAGTATAAGAATTAGCAAGTTTTAAATAATTATTGTTTTGTGATGTCATTTAATGCTATTTTAATTATTCAAATATTTATCATTTTTTGCAGAAGTGAAAACTGGAAATCCAAGAACCAATCAATAAGTGCCATCTTATATTTGTTATGTGCAAAATCGATAGTAATTTATTTTCCTAGCTTTATAACTTGGCAAAAATCATTCAAGCTTTGGTTTTGTGAATACAAGGGAACAACTGTGAAGAGTGTGATCAGTGATGTAAATAGTAAATCAACTGTACATTAATCATTGAGTGGCAGTGGCATTTCTGTGATTAATTTCCCCTCCTTCAGTATGCAGCTTTTAAATTACTGCCCTTCATATGTATGCAAATTAGAAATTTGAAGTGATATATGTACAGTATAAATAAACCCCTTTTGTACAACTGTCCTGGGGCATATTTTTGTCAGTATGAACATAATTTGTACAGTGTAAATTTGTAATGTTCTGCTTCCTATGTTTTTAGTATACTTCCATTGTGGTAAAACCCAGTGTGGTGTAAGGAACTGTAAGAAAATAACTGTATGCTGCATCTAAGAAATCAAACAAATGTTCTTGTCTGTTTCTAGTTTATATGAAAGAATGCAACTTCCTAAAATAAAAATTGTAGGCATATTTTTTTTGTACATTTTGAATGTTCTTTTTTCTTATTTCCATTAGACGTTTTATGAAAGTTTCAGAATTTAATATTTTAGCATAAACTTAAAAATTTCTATTTTTCTGAACTGGGTGCCTAAGGCAATATTTTAATGTATATTGGTGCTTTTTTGTTACTTAACTATTTTGTAAAACAATCATTTGTCATTGTGTGGTTCAATGCATTCCTTTTAATGTTTGTTTATAGCTTTCAAGGATTCTATTTTGAAGAAGTATAATAAATTTAGTTTCTTATAACTTTATTTAAATATAATTATTTATTTAATTATTGTTAAAACAATTTTATAAACTTTAAAATTTCTCTAAAGTAATAATTTTTTTAAGTTTCTTGGATTATTATGGAATAATAATATTACTAGATTACTCTGTTTGAAGCAATGAAAGTGCTATGACAAAATGATGATTGTTAGAACACTCAACTAAGATAATTTTTGATATTTTGTAACATTATTGCCATATGTATACTTTTTACTCAAAATTTAAGGTGTACATTTAATATTTGATTTGATTTTTTTACTATGGGAAAGTAAAATTTGTATGTAATAAATCATTAGTTTAATTGCTGGATAAATAAATTAATCCATGTGAAGAAAACTACTTACTTAACTAATGATTGATAAATGTTCCCATTTATTTATTATTAGACTTTTGGATTTGCTTTTGTGAATGAATAATGAAAAAAACTTTCATTTATTAAATGGTATTAAAAAAAATAATTCAAGAACTACCTTAATATGAAAATAGTATGCTTTTTGCATTTAACTAGTTTAGTGTAAAGTGCTAAATAAATTTTAGATATTTTTCTTTGGTTATTATTTTTTATTAAAATACAGATATTCTAAGCAGTATTTTTTATTTTGTCTTTTACAGTCTTAATGTTAAAAATTATATTTTGTGTAGTTTGATAACTATGCAAAGATATTGTGATATACTTTGTGTTTTGTACTTTTGGTTTCTGCAGTTTATGTTGACCCTTGATGTAAAAATGTTTTTTTTTTTTTTTTTTATTGAAACAGTAATATACATGCTAGACCTTTATACAGTTTAAGAGCTTTTCGTGTTGACTTAATTTCAATACATTTTTTATTTAAAACTCGACTATATAAAAATCAAAATACTTGGTCCTTAATCAGTGTTTTAAAATTGAAACAGTGTATTGGAATGTAACTTAATGTCATGTGAGGATAAAATTTCAGTAAATTGAAACATAAATGTGGCATGTTTATATTTGTTGAATTAAATGAAAAATTTCTGTAACTGCTGTGTTGTCATTTTTTTGTAAAGTACACTATTCTTCCATATTCTATTTTTAAATAAAATATAGCTATCTTAAAATTAACTAAACTTATTTTCAGTAATTATTTTTTCCATTATGTGAAAATACTAGTAATATGTTACCTTTTATACTGAAATATTAAAAATAACTTAATTTTATTTTAAGCAGAATAAAAATAAATATTCCATGTTGATTAGCGATATGTATACTTTGAATGTATGTAGTTTAAGGTCCAAAAATGAATAACAGCAATGGAAATAATTTTGTGAAATAGAGAATCGTTATATAAAAATCATTTCGAAGAAAGTAATTATTAACTATTTAAGTAATTGCTGGGAATAATAAAAAAAAATTAAGCATAATTTTCATATTGTTTACTATGAATATTACTTAATATAATAAAATAGATGGAAACATCTTTTTATTTTAAGTAAGTGTATACACAATTTCTGTTCAGTGAGCAATATTTTAAAACTCTACTGACAACTAAATTAAAAAGCACCTTAACTCTTGTAATCTAGTGTTCAGATTTTATCATTTGTACAAAGAAAGATTAATTAGATAAGTGCATTACATGCTGAAGTCGAAATATAGTTGGAAAAAAAGAATGCAATATTTTTGAGAATTCAAATCTTGTTTATGTAGGGTATGCCATTTATACACTACTGGCCATTAAAATTGCTATACCAGGAAGAAATGCAGATAACAAAAATATTTATTGGACAAATATATTATATTGGAAATAACAAGTGATTACATTTTTAAGAAATTTGGGTGCATAGATCCTGAGAAATGAGTACTGAACAACCACCTCTGGCAGTAATAACAGCATTTATACGCCTGGGTATTGAGTCAAACAGAGATTGTATGCATGTACAGGTTCAACACGATTCCACAGCTCATCAATCGTAGTGACTGGCTTATGGTGACGAGCCAGTCGCTCGGCAACCATGGACCAAACGTTTTCTATTGGCGAGAGATCTGGTGAACGTGCAGGCAAGGGCAACAGCCGAACATTTTTCGTATCGAGGAAGGTCCGTACAATACCGGCAACATGCGGGCGTGCATTATCCTGCTGAAACGTAGAGCTCGAATAACGGGTAGAGCCACGGGTCGTAAACCCACCAGAAATGTAACGTGCACTGTTCAAAGTGCCGTCAATGCAAACAAGAGTTGACCGAGACGTGTATCCACCCCATACCATCACGCCAGGTGATGGGCCAGTATGACGATGACGAATGCACGCTGCCAATGTGCGTTGACCACGATGCCGCCAAACACGGATGCAAACCATCTTGATGCTGTAAACAGAACGTGGATCCATTTGAGAAAAGGACGTCCCGCCATTCATGTACCCAGGTTCGTCGTTGATCACACCATTGTAGACGATCCTGTTTTGTGATGCAGCGTCAAGGGTAGCCGCAGCCATGGTCTCCGAGCTGATGTTCCATGCTGCTGCAGACATCGTCGAACTGTTCGTGCAGACACTTGTCTTGCGAACGACTCCAATTCTTGACTCAGGGGCTCGTGACGTGGCAGCACGATCCATCAAGGCCATGCGGGTAACATGTCCGTCTTCTCGGCTGCTAGTGATAGGGGGCCGTTAAGATCCAGCACGGCGTACCGTATTACCGTCCTGAAGCCATCGATTCCATATTTTACTAACAGTAATTGGACTTCAACCGACGTGAGGAGCAATACTGCCATACGATAAACCGCAATCCGACCTTTATCAAGGTCAGAAACGTGCTGGTATGCATTTCTGCTTCTTACACGAGGCATCACAACAACTTTTCATCAGGCAACAACGTTCAAATGCACTTGTGTATGAGAAACCTGCGGAACAAATTTCTCATTTAAACATTGGTGTAGGTGTTGCTACGGCGCCTGCTTTGTCTAAATGCGCTGAAAAGCTAATCATTTGCATATCACAGCACCTTCCTGCCGTTTAAATTTCACGTCTAGCATGTTGCCTTTTTGGTGTAGCAATTTTAATGGCCAGTAGTGTATTGCAATTTGCTTTCATAAGCAAATACAGGTGGGTATCAAACACCTTAGAATTATAAGGAATCCTTTACTAATAAGTCGTAGGACCGCCTTTAGCATGTAATACAGTTTAGATTCGCTTGGGAATCGAATCATACAAGTGCTGAATAGTGTTTAGAGGAATATTGAACCATTTTTCATGGAGATATTGTGAAAGTTCCGGAGAGATGCCGGTGGAGGGTATCGATTCCGGATTGATAGCTCGAAAATAGATCATGTTAGTCGAAATTGAGGTCGGTTGACTGTGCGGGCCAAAATAGATGTTTCACTTCCTCGTGTTCAGCAAATCATGATTGGGCAGATCCTGCTGCATGAATTGGCATCTAGCATTGTCATCCTGGAAAATCTCTTGCAGGAAACAAAGTTAAAATAGGATGGATGTGGTCAGCTAAAACGTCACTATACTTCTCTCCAATGATCCTTCCTTTCAGGTTTACGATTGGGCCAGCAGAAAACCACGAAATGGCTGCCCATACCATGATAGATCCACCTCCATGCTTGACAGTTGGAAGGAGACAATCACTATCATTTGTTTTTACAGGTGTACTCCAAACGTATACCCGTCCTGTTGTGGGGAAAAGTGTAAAAGATGATTCGTCTGACCATATAACTGTTTTCCACTTATCAATTGATCAGGTGTTGTGGTTGGGACACCACTGTATAACAGGGGCAATTGGCAGTGACAAGTGGCTTGAGCATTCCTGCTGTGCTGTAAATGATCTGTTTATGAAGCTACCTCCTAAGTTTAATTATTTACACTGGAGAATCAAATGCTGATTGAGCTCTGCGATCACTTTAGCTGGATTTTTTTTTTTAGATATTACAATCCTATTCAATATCCATCGGTTTCTATCACTCAGCTTCGTCTTCTGTCTACTATTTTGCTTTGGCTTGTCGCGCTGTGTGTCCGCTGTCCCGATTTTAGACACCTTACTTCTAGAAAGGCCTAAAGGCTGGGATGTGTCAGCCCCCACATTACTCCAGCTAGTCACGGCCGTTATGAAAGTCTGTGAGGTCTGACATTTTACGCTTTTGGCAAAAAATCCAAGACGTATAAAACTTTCTAAAGACGTCACGAAAGCTACCTCATACTACCATGATATATACTTTTTGTATTAAAAACTGTAGCTAAGATTACATTTTAATGCTTACGACGCACATTTTTAAATGTTACATTTATTCACAGGTGTTTCCATTGTTTAAATAACCACCTGTATATATGTATATTTATTATTATGTTTAATTTAGTTAAATTTACATATTTTGCCCAGAATTAATTTGGATTTAAATAACATACAAATCGAATTAATATTCCCGAAAAGGTTAAAACGGATAAAAATATAATCAATATTTGTTAAAAGTAACTTCCCCCTTTTTGAATACAAATAAATACTAATGAAAAAAAAAAAAAATACATAGTATAGCCAATGCTACAAGTTAGTATACTATGCAATAGTTAATAATTTTTCTAGTGATTTTTCATATAGAAAAAATTGTCAACATACAAAAAAATGTCAGCAACACTTTTGCCTAATTAACTCAAAAGTGCAATTAAATTAGGCATAGATAATGTTTTGCAGACATCATGGCAGTGCTGCCTCATTTCTACTTGTGTGGATGCATATATAGGATATAGAATAACTGAAGTGCAGAACTTGCGATTTAGACGCCTTCAATGAAGGACAAATAGCAGGCGTTCGCCGCAGGGGCCTTTCAATTTCGGAAATTATTTTGACATTTGGAGTTTTCGCATTTCACCATATCAAGTATATTGTGACAATTTACTGATAACAGAAAAAAAAAAAAAAAAAAAAATACAAACAACAAGATAGAAACAAATCACAGCAGTTAATCCGTCAACTTAAGTCTGGCAATCCAATAACGCTTCCATAAAGAAATAGGAAGTAAAGGTGAAGCATATCCATTTCTTTTTGGTTATCACATAGAAGACAGGAGCAAGTTTAATTCTGCGAAAAAGCTTGGTAGACGATCGTGACCAAAGAAAAGCCGTAGCAATGCCACGAATTTTTCTAGGCCATTCAGGGATATGATGAATATGATCGTACCATGGCTTGTGACCGTTTTTAGCAGCAACATCCTAAAGAAGGAGCATCTAAAGGCTCATTCCCACGGAGGCGTGAGCCGTCGCGCGGCAGGGAAGAAAATTTTTCGACCCGTTCACACCGAAACTTCAGAAATCGCTTTTACGCCAAGTGAAGTTCCAGTTACTTCTACTAGATGACAGATCTACTATTGGCTCAATCTAAGTCACATGATGCGGCAAGCATTTGGAAGTTGGTCAACACGAAGCGGTGGATTTCAACCGATTTCAGGCGAACGCTGTGAGGCTAGTGATTGGTCAACGCTTCACACTTCAACGCCTCGGTGTGAACGAGCCTTAAGATTTTATAATTGTCTTAACGATTGAAAGACCGACTCCTGGCTATTTAGCTGTAAAACAGAGGTCCCTCTTTTTTTGCAAGGAAGTCAGCTGTTTCGTTCCCTTCTATTCTGGGATCCACTGCAAGTCGATTGTTTTATTTTAACCCGACAATCGTGCCAGAAAATTAACACAGTCATCAATATCTTTGGATTAAGAGGAGTATGGGAAGTTTATAGCCTGAAGAGCTTCTCTTGAATTTGATAGAAGCACCACTTTGAGAAATACTGATCGGCTGTGCAGCTGAGTAAGAGCCAAACTGATAGCAGAGATTTCACCATCAAAAGCTGACACAAGATCACTAAGAGGGGAGTAAAATGACAACAACTCGTAAAGAACACCGGCTCCAACGTTAATACAATCACTTGTCATATAGTGATCCGTATAAACTCGAGCCAACGTAAGATGGGGTAGACAGTATCTATAGTTTTTGTATTCCACTGATTTTAAAAATTTATCATTGTCCCCCGCTTTTAACATGCTTTGGCTCAAGCCGAGGCGGATAGAAAAGGTCTTTGCTTCGATGGGTTACGAGGGGGATGAAAATAGTTGAGCTCCAAAATCGATGCCGAAGTGAGAAATCAAATCAGCAACCCCCTGTACAAAGCCTCTCGGAGTCTAAATTACGCTCAGTCTGAGTACAGACATAACCCCACAAGGACATACAACCGGGATTTCTAATTATTCTCTCCTATAACAACAGGGCACGTTTTTAATAATTAGACTAAGAAGCCTGTTATTTGTACACAATAATATGCAATCAATTGGGGTGGATTTCACGGCGCCAGTAATAAGACGCAAAGCATGATTATGAAATTTTTCAAGAGAATCAGTTATTTTCTTGGAAGCAGTAAAATAGCAATACATCAGAATAGCACTATCCTCATAGCAATACATCAGAATAGGCAAAACGTAAGCACTATAGGTTTGATTTAAGGTGGATCTGGAGCAATCCCATTTGGCTTTGACTGTAACATATAAGTAGATCTTTATAATTGATGTTTTTTGAGATATTTAATTGATAGAAATTACAGAAAGAAAACGAAGGAAATAATTTTTAAATATGAAATACAAAAATAAGCTTGCTGATAAATAAGTTATGGATCAGAAAAAGAATCTTTAATTACTTGATAAAACCAATTAGGTTTTTGTGTTTTTCTTAACGGGTAAGGATAATTTTAAATTGAGTGCAAATAAGGAAGTTCTTGTTTAAATAAATTAAACAACGAAATTGCACATCTGTCTAAATCCTTCTGTGTTTTCTTGTTTATATTCTATGTTGTGATTTACTTCTATTAACTGTGAACAAGCTAGAGAAACCCATGAAAATAACCCTGTTTTCCTGTAAAAAATGATTTAATATTGTTTTTCATAATAAAACGAGTTCAAAACTAAAGGTAAGTGAAACTTGGTTATTGCATATATCAGTATACACAAAATAGTAAATGAGTAATTGTTAAAAAATATATATTAGAAGTATTCATAGCTTTTCAATTTTCTTTTTATAGTTAACTATGTGTTTTAAGCACAAAATAATCTTCATATCACTAGTGAAATTTTGTCCTGAAATTTTTTTAAAAGGATATGCCCTGAATTTTTATTCAGGGTCTGGCATTAAAAAAAAAAAAAAAACTTTTTGATTTTGAGGAAAGAGCAAGATTCGGGTTCTAATTTGCTAGTTTAGTAGTCTTAGTTTAAAAAATAAAGAAACAGAAAAATATGTTATTCAGTGTTTTTCAACGAAGTGGAAACTAGGAGGGAAATTTTTTTTTAATAATGTGATAATTTCAATTTATAGTTTCGGTTTTTTGTTTTCTTTTTAAATTTATCGAGACATTTGACTAAAAGTTTGATTCATTGTTGCTTCTGCAATTACAGTGGGTACAAAAAGTATTTGCACGCTTACATTTTTGCTTGCAAATCATAAAATTAAGCATTAAGAAATACAAAAATTGGTATTGCCAAAGTAAAATAAGTTTAATCACCTAAATTAAACAGAAAAAAAATACAATAATATAAATAACAATTTTTTTTTTTGCAACAAAATTAAAATATCTCGTGTCAAAAAGTTTTTGCACACCCGCATGAATACAAAAGAAATATAATATATAGAAAATTTCAAATAACTAATATTTAGTACGCATCCCATTAGCATCTATTACTGCTTGTAATCTTGTTGGCATTGATTTAATTAAATTTTCTGTAACAGTAGGGTCAATATTTGACTACTCTTCAATAAGAGCTTGTTTAAGTGCAGATTTGCTTGAAATCTTCTTTTTCTTACTTTTAAATCCAAAGAATTCCACATATTTTCCAAAGGATTTAAGTCTGGTGATTGTTGTGGAGTAGCAAGTTTTCTGAGTACATTATAAAGCAACCACATTCGTGTTATACCGGCAGTGTGCTTGGGATCATTGTCTTGCTGAAAATAGTACGAATTACTGATACCCAATTTTATTGCACTTTGTGGCAAGTTATCTCGCAACACATCAATATAGGTTCGAGCTGTCATATTCCCATCAATGAAACACAAATTACCAACTCCTTTGCTAGCCATGCACCCCCAAACCATAACAGAGCCTCCTCTATGTTTAACTGTAGGTAATACATTTTAGTATGGAAAGCAGTGCAAGGCTTTCTCCAAACTAATTTGCTGCCATCTGATTTTAAGATATTGAACTTACTCTTGTCGGAGAATATGACATTTTTCCAGAAATCAATTGGCTTATTGATATATTTCTTAGCGAATTCGAGTCTCTTCAGTCTATTTCGTTCATTTATAAAAGGTTTTTTTCCTTGGAGATCTCCCATAAATTTGTGCATCGTGCAGGACATTTCGAATACTTTGGGCACTAATTTGAACTCCAGATGTTGAAGCGACATCATTGGCTAATGTTATCGCACTAACAAATGGATTTTTGATGCCTCTCTTATAATTTTTCGCTTAATTCACTGTGAAAGTTTCTTTGGGCGTCCAGAACGCAAGTTATTTGATGTAGATCCTCTTTCTTTGTGACGTTTTATAATGTACCGAACAGTAGAAAAGCAAACATTTACTTTTTTACCTATTTCTCGATAACTTAGGCCATTTTCACGAAGAGAAACAATTTTTTCTCGCAACGAGATCGGCAATTCAGATTTTTAGGTGCCATCACAAATTGAAATCAACAGATAAAAGTATCAACACTACCTCCCTTTATAGTCGTCTTACGTATGTTATTTACTGCGGGATGACTATCAAATAATTAGCAAAAAAATGCAAATTTCCTAAAGTTGAGTTGAGTGTGCAAATACTTTTTTGACGTAAGATATTTTAATTTTATTGCAAAAATTTTTTTTTTTTTTTACCTGTACTATTGTATTTTTAAAATTAGTTTAGATGAATAAGGTTATTATGTTTTTAAAATGCCCATTTTTGTAATTTTAATGCATTTTTTATGAATTATAAGCAAAACTGTATGTGTGCAAATACTTTTGTACCCACTGTATTACATCTTGCCAGGAACTAGAAAATAAAGCTGTGAAAATATCTGTTATGGATAAAATTTGGAATGGCGAATATAGAAAAATTTTAACCTCAGATCAAAGTAATGTGCATCCTGGTTTAAAAACATTGTTCAAAATAATAAATACTCGGGAAGTGTAGTCGATTCTAATTGAATATTCAACATATACATTGTCACGTTCAGTTTTTAAATAGATATTGTAAATAAATTTAATCTTAATTCGGTATTTTTCTGAGGTCATTCGACTTAAATGTATCATCTGTATGTTGAACATCGATACTATTTGCATAACAAAATTTCAATGTCGATTATTAATTAAGGTGAGTAAATTCGAGATATTGATTTATTTACATCTTAAGGGACGATATCTAATAACCGACAGGATACCAAGAACTAACGATGCATTTCTGTAATACGATTTAACATATGCATATCCATGATTCATAGGATGAACGTAATAATAAATAATAATTGTACTCGGGCAAACGAGTATTCACATCTGTACTTTTCCATACTTATACAAAATATTTGGCAACATACAGTGGATAAAAAAAGTATTGGCAATTGCCTATAAATGATCATATTTACTAAAAAGTATGTTTATAAATTTTATTTTAACATAACGATTACAGAAGGAGAAAAGACAAACAAATATAACGAAAGGAGGAGAAAAGACAAATATTTAGTCAAAACCTACGAGAAAATCTAAAATTTACATGATAAAAAAAGTACAGTAGTTTAACAAACAAAGTAGTTTAACATACTTAGTACAAAGTATGTACGTAGTAGTACAAAGTAGTTTAACATAGCGATTACAGAAGGAGAAAAGACAAACAAATATAACGAAAGGAGGAGAAAAAGACAAACAAATATAACGAAAGGAGGAGAAAAGACAAATAAAATATTTAGTCAAAACCTACGAGAAAATCCAAAATTTATATGATAAAAAAAGTATTGGCAAAATTATGAAATTGACAAAATTATGAGCGAAAACAAAATAAGTATATGTTTAGTACTTTGTATGCATACCTTCTGCTTCTATAACAGCTTGTAATCTATTTCTCATAGAGGAAACTAAGGTCTTTGTTGTACTGTTGGGAATTTTGTGCCACTCTTGCAAGAGTAAACGTTTGAAGTTGTCTTTACTTGAAATTTTATGTTTCTTGATTTCTAGATCCAGCAGGTGCCATAAATTTTCAATTGGATTGATGTCAGGCGATTGAGGTGGGGGTTTTAATTGCCGATGAGCATTGTAGAGTAGCCATTCACGGGTGAGATTCGCTGTATGCTTGGGGTCATTGTCTTGTCGAAAAACAAATGATGTTCCCAAGCCAAGATTTTGGGCACTGATTTTTAAGTTATGGCGCAAAATGTCAATGTATGTACGTGCTGTCATAATACCATCAATAAAATACAGGTTGCCAATTCCATTAGCTGCCATACAGCCCCAAACTAAGACGCTGCCTCCACCATGTTTTACAGTAGCAGTTAAATGTTGCTTTTCCAATTCAATATTTGGCTTCCTCCACACATATCGTCGTCCATCACTGCCGAAAATGTTAAACTTTGATTCGTCGAAAAAAATAACTGTGTTCCAAAACTCTTCAGATAAATCAACGTGGGATTTTGCGAAATCTAACCTCTTTCTCCTATTTATTTCCGAGATGAATGGTTTCTTTCTAGCTGCCCTTCCATAATAACTTCTCTCGTGTAAAACATTCCGTACAGTCTGTACGCTGAAAGTCTTTTGCGAAGTGAAAGCAACATCTCTAGCTATCTGGGGTGCACTTATTTTAGGGTTTTTCTTAACCTTGTTAATAATGACACGTTCTTCTCTTGTAGAAAATATTCGAGGTCGTCCACTTCTAGTCTTATTTTCTGTTGATCCTGTTTCCTTGAACTTTTTACAACACTTCTGTCAGTAAATAAACTTATATTGAACTGCACTCCTATAGCACGATAAGTTAAACCTTCATTTCTGAGCCTAATAATCGTGTTTTTAACACTAACGTCCAACTCCTTCGATTTTGAAGTCATTTTACTGCAATAATCCCAAAATAATGCATAGACACTTTTGGAGTAGTTTTGCAGACTTTATACCGGTAGAGTTTCTTATCAGTCGAAACACGTGACTTCAATGTAACAAAATTTGCATAGCAGTTGAAACTTTGCCAATACTTTTTGACATGCAAATTTTCGTTTTTGAAAGAAAAAAATTGTAGAAAATGTAAATTAAAATAGAATTTTTACTATTTTTATATATCTAAGATGTCTTGTATTTAATTACGTCAGCTAAAATTGCATAACATTTTATTTATTTGTCAATATGAATAAATTAAGGTAATTGCCAATACTTTTTTACCCACTGTAGTTGAAAGGACGGTGTAGAGTGTGGTTCACTAAACGGCATCTTAATTCCTATCTCAGTTTGCCCATTTGGTCGTGTTTCAATTTTTTTTCCTGGTAGTATTGTTTTTCGTTTTTAGTATTCATCTTAGGTAAGTTGACTAATATATTATATATAATATTTCCTTTTCCTTTTTTGATTCAAACTTGTTCAATGTTGTCAGTTTTTGTTTATTATTCAATGTAGACTAAGAAGGTTCTACTGGGTGTACATTTCATACTTAACATGACGATTACCACTTTAAACTCAAATTTAATGGATCGTTTCAAAGTTCACTAATCTATTCTGACAGATTTAAAAATCCAACATGGCGCCCGTTCCTCCACTATAGTATTTGAGGTTTCCAATGCCAGGATTTGGAATGTGCACCCTAAAAGTGTTGAAAGGCAATGTACTGTCAAAGGTAACTACTCTAAAATACATGGATTAGATGCATATCACTCGACAGGGTAAATTAATCATATCCATGAATCATTTTGATACTGCGGTTATGAAGGTTCTGGCAGAGAACTGGCAGTTATGAAGGTTCTCGTGAGCGTTTCAGAAAAAAAAAAATAAATAAATAAATAAACCACTAGAGTAAGTAAGAGAGATAAATAGAGAAATAAACCCAGAAAAAAATTGCCATTAGATTTTTACTTCATGATATCCCCCTACCGGGGGACATGACGGCCGAGTGACTAGTGCTGGGTGCCACAGGTTTCGGGCTGAGATTCTGCTGTGCAATGAATGCTTGAAGTAGTTCGGAATCCACCTTAAACCGTAGATCCTGGTCTAATATGACTACTACACCACATCACATCACTGTGCCTGGAGCTTAGTTACCCCTTTACAGTTTAGGAATGATGTGAGTGAGAAGAAGTCTGTGACGCTCTACTGTCATATGAGACCGGAACCTACGGCTTAAAATGGATTCCCAACCACTACCACTACAAACATTCATGGCACTGTCTGGATTCGAACCCGATACCCGTGGTACCGAGAGCCGCAGCGCTAGCCACTCGGCTGTAGTGGTCTAATGGGACTGTGAAGCATTGGGAGTATGGCTGATAATCCTACCCCGTAAAAAGAAAAACATCTCATGTTTCGGAATCTGCCAGTGAGCAGACGGCCTTGGCTCACCATGGTACTGCTGCTCCATTGAAGAAGAATATCCCTACCGATATATCATTAGTCGAACTTGTGAAAGAGGAAAATAACTTCACAGTCACTGAACTCTGCAAATTTTCTGGCAAACGTCTAAGTCTAATCTATTCAAACCTCTTTTAGCGACAGAAAATCTCGTTGTTTTTTTAATAAACCCCGTCCGTGCCGCCATTGTTTCTGGTTTACACACTGAATCACAAGCTTATAAAAAATCATTTGCTTATGAATTATGCAACGCCTAACACTCTATAGATTCCTGCTGAGACAGGATTCTTAAATGCGCGTGGACCCTAATGCCAGAGACAGTTAATTGTGCTAAACGCAAACCAGAAGAAATTAAAATTACCATTAAAACTTTAAACCGTTAACCGTCTTTCCTTTATAGAGTCCCGGATATATCGTATTCAAAAAGGGTTACTTATTTTCTTCTAAATCAAAACTGGCAATACTTTATCTTCTACCTATATTGCAAAAAGACGAACTAATTCTAATATTAAATCAGCAAGCCATAGAAACTGAAGAAAATGATCAAAGAAATCTGACGCGTACAAACTTCATCTTTTCATCACATAGTTAAAGCTCTGACAGGAGACATAACGGATTCCCTTACTTCACTCAGTCATGAGATGAAACTCTGGGCAAAAATTGGGCTTTAAGGTTTTGTAATATTTCGACAGCACAGTGACAGGCTTAGCAGACCATAGCACTCCGTCCAACTTTTGCGGGCTGATGTTCAATTGGCTAAAGGCTCGTTCCCACCGAGGCGAGAGACGTGAAGATTCAAGAGGCAAGCGACAAAATTTTTTCGACCCCTTCACAGCGAAACGTCAGAAATAGCATTACGCCTAGTGAAAAACCGCTTCGAGTTGAAAGTTGGGCAACTCAAGCGGCGGACTGCAAACCGGTTTTAGGCGTTCGCGGTGAGGCTAGAGATTGGTCAAATTTTTTCGCTTGCATCTTCTGGCCTTGGTGAGCACGAGCCTTAACGCTCTGGCCTTTGGTACCACGAGCCTTAACGCTCTGGCCTTTGGTACCACGAGCTGCATGTTCGAATTCTAGCGGTGGTATGGATGTTTGTTAGTGGTTCAGAATCCATGTTAAATTGCAGCTCCCGATCTAATTATCCCAAAATGTGCAACAAATGACCGTAGAGCGACAAACCAAACCGAATTGTCCAACGTTCTGTCTTCCTATTATACGGCATAACAATCTGTTAAGAGCACTAAACAAGTAATTTTGAGTCTTGTTATTTTTGATTTATTAAATTTTTTTTCCGGTTTTCTCATATTGTTTACATGTTCTGTTCCGGCTTAAACCTTTTACAATGGAATGCTCCCAGTATCAGAGCTAAAAACCCCCTTTTTCACTAAAATTATTTTCTTCAGCTTAAGTATTTATAATACTCGATTATTAATTTCTTAATTTCCAGGATCAGTTCCAGGAAAATTCGATCCGGGACGATTTGTTCTATTACCAGGAAAATAGAACTAATAACATGCTGAGCGAAGGGATTTTAATAGCTGTTGATTCAAATATTTCTTGTAATATTCTAAATGTTATTAATCTTCTCCAATCAGAAAATGGATACAAGCCATCACATTTCATTTCCCCTCAAATTTTTTTAATATTGTCAACATTTCTTCTCCCCAATGACCATTTCACCATTTATCGGTTGGATGCTATATATCATCAAATTCCATCTACTTGCATTATTCTTAGTGATTTCAATTCTCATCCTATTCTCGAGATATGCTCTTCAACTAATAATTCTGAAACTCTGATTAATTGAATTCTTCATAACATTTAAACATTCTGAAGACTAGATCACCAATTCATATTACTCCATTA
>BPLR01000908.1:0-19167 GCA_021605095.1 Caerostris extrusa | reverse complement strand
TAAGGGTCACGTGATTTTTTCCAGTTTTAAATTAAGGATAAAAAGAAAGGAAACCAGAAAAAAAGCTGAATTTTATTCGATTTAATTCAATATTTTTTATAAATTTAAATATTTCGTAGAAATTGCTTTAGTGTTTGTCAACAGCTTCTAATGTAATCTTTTAATAATACGTAAATGTATATCTATTAAAAGAGTGTTATGGCATAACTTTAATACAAATATTTTCGTAACATTCTATTTTATTAATTAAATTGGTATCAAATTTTACTTTTTTATGTTAATATCATAAATAACTAATTATTCCTCAAAAAGAAGATGAATATCAATGTATATTTTAAAATTCATTTTCCATGTTGCTTTGATGTATGAACGTTATGTTTGCAATAATAGCATTCTTGACTCTATTTTTAATTATCTTTGTCTTTTGTGCACTTATTTTCTTCAAGATAGCTTTAGCAAACAACATTCTTAATTTTATCTTTTTTTGCTAGATTTTTTTAGAGCAAGGAGGAAAGCAATGTCCGGTAATCGTGAAGTTTGGTATTACCATTTATTATCCTATTTGCTCAGCCGTTGTACATTCAGGGAATGCTTTAAAGAGCATTTTTTACAGGAAAGTTCCGGTTTACCTTCCTTCAATGAAACTATCTTAAACATTAGTTGGTGCGTGCATGTTTTTGATTTTTGGTTGCAGTTAAATTTTATTTAGATGAAACATTAATATTCATCCTAATGATTTCCTTTTTACAAGTTTTTGTCAAATAGCAGGACATAGCATATAGTGGCCGAGTGGCTAACGCTCTGGCGCTCGATACCCAGGTTTTTCGATTCGAGTCCTCGGCGATGCCATAGATGTTTGTAGTGGCTCAGAATCCACTTTAAACCGTAGTTTTCGGTCTAATATGACCGTAGAACGTTGGGAGGTAAGACTGACAACCCTACCCAGGTAGGTCGCGGGTCTAGCATAATGGTTGAGTGTTGAGTACTGTAACCCGCGTCCGTAGTTTATCTTTCAAGCTACACGCAACTCCCTGGGTAGTGCTAAGAGTAACGTCGGTGCAATGCTTCCGTTAAGGCATAAAAAAGACAACTGTCTAAATGTTTGCCAGCTGCATTAGAAAAAAAAAGTATATAAAAGGGGTACTGATAGCCGAGTGACTGGCGCTCAGGGCCACAAGTTTTCAGTTCGAGTTCCGGCGGTACCATGGATGTTTGTAGATTCAGAATCTTCATTAATCACCGCGCTGGGTGTGAGCCTGGATACCCAACCCCGTAGAAAGAAAAGTAACATCTCCTGTCTAGAAATCTTGTCAGTAGACAGATGGCCTTGGCCCACCATGGAATTGCGCTATGTCACTGATGATGATGAGCATATAAAAAGCAAAGATGTCAAATATCCACTCTGCTGTCTGAATTGTTGCGACTCTCATGTGACAAAATCGTTATTATTCCTTAAAAAAAAATTTTCAGTGTCATTTGAATTTATGATATACGAAAAAAAAAAAAAAAACTCAGCCTAGAAATAAGAAATAAATTCCAAAAGTTATGAAATGCAAACTCATTTTTTATTAAGATAAATGTGTTTGCTGTATAATATTTTTGAATTATTTTCACATAATATAAAGTTCAGAGAGGTTTGATGGATAAAACTTTAAATTTTGAAATGGTGATACTGGGTCGAAACCTCGATAGGCGAAGCCGAACAGAAAGTCTATGTTTGAAAGGTCCTTTATTGGGCTTCGATATTAAGATGCAAAGCCTTCAGATGTCGTTTTTATTGGTGTGTGTTTCTAATCGCAGCTTTAAAATGTTAGTCACTGTAGAAGCCATCTGCTTACATTGTATTGTCGTATGTTCTCAAGTCCAGGTGTCTTTGCATTCATTTGAAAACAACAATGTTTTCTGCATCATTATTATTTTCACTATCAATAGTATCCAACAATTTTTGTATTTCAGTTTTAATAATGAAATAATAATGTCTAGCTCTCTGTGCCTCAGGTTTCGAATTCCGATTTCCAGCGGTGTCATGGATGTTTGTAGTGGTTCAGAATCCACTTTAAGCCATAGGTCCGGTCTCCTATGACCATAAAGCGCCTCGGAGCCCAGTCAGATTTCTCTCACCCGCATCATTCCCAAACTGTAAAGGGGCAACTCAGCCCTAGGCACAACGATGCGGTGTGTTGTAGTATTAGTCATATTAGACCTGGGCCTACGGTTCAAAGAGGATTCGAACTACTACAAACATTTATATCACCGTCGATACTGAAACCGGAGATCAGACTTAGGCTGAAGGCAATTACTTATATAAAATAACATGTTTTAATGATTTATTAGTTATAATATTTTGTTGGATTAAAATTAGCTATTAGTTAGAAAGAGAAAAATTGTAATTATTAGCTTTTAACTAGTTACAAAGAGTAATTATTATCATCTCTTAGCTTGTTATAAAGAAACAAACTGTGATTAGACGTGTAACAAAACATAATAAAAGTATACAAATTAACAACATAATAATATACATATATTTTATTAAAAAACAAATGTATGCGTTAATGTATATCTATGGCAATGATAACATGTTATTGTAAATGTAATTATTGTGATTGTAAATCATTGCATCACGTTATAAATCTATTTTATTATTCTAAATTGAATTTAAATACTTTCAAAAAAATAAATGTTTACAAATTCTCTTGGAAAATCCTTTTCACAAAACTCGATTTCATTGTCACGCCGTGTAGAATGCCGGCTTACAACCCGTTAGGCACAGGCAGAAACGAGGGTTTAAAACCGGTCCTCCACGATCTTAGGTGTGGTCTAGTGTTAGATCAGTCCATCTTTTATTTTATTTATTTTTATTTCTTCTGCATCCCGTGATATCCTGCTCCATGTTGTTACCTCGACCTGATACTTACTTTTTTACTTATTTTTCTTTTTTACTTACACAGGAAAGATGTTGGTAATGACCGTAACCGGGTTGTAGTGATGAGAAGGGGGAAAAACTTAATATATTTTTTGATTTTTGGATAGATTATGATGAAGACTTGCAAATGATGGTTTGCAAAAAAGGAAATGCTTAACACATTTTGATGGAAGGTTGTTTATCGAGTTTTTTTTTTTTTTCTTTCTCTAGCTGGTGACGCTGTTCTTGGTAAAGGATATTCCTTTAATGGTTTTTTAAGTTGCATTTGGATTACGGGAGGTAGTTTGTCGCCATTGTTGAAAAACTTGAATCCCTTGAATTTGAATCCATAAAAAGTACATCCAAGGAATATTATGATAACCATGTAATTTTTTTTGGTAGATAATTTTTTTTTTCCCTTATAGTGTGAGAGATTCTATTTTTCTCACATGTAGTTTTCGTTATTATTATTGTTTTCCTTATAGCAGTTCAAATCACAATAATGTCAGTAATATGCAGTTAACGAGTTTGAATTTTAAATTTTTTTATTTAATTTTTTAAGCGTATTTTATTTTAAACCATAATAAATCATATTTTTTTACATAATTGGTAATGGAATGATATAATTCATGATTGGCAATGGAATGGTATAATTCATAATTGGTAGTGGTATAATTCATGATTGGTGTAATTCAAAAAAATTGGTAAGGGAATGTTAATATGCATAACTGGTAATGAAATAGTAATATACATAATGGTAATATGCATAATTGGATATATGGTAATGGAATGGTAATATGCATACTGGTAATATACGTAATTGGTAATGGAATGGTATATACATAAATGGTATAAAAGGGTGTCTTGCAAAAGGAAATGCTTAACACATTTTGATGGAAGGTTGTTTATCAAGTTTTTCTTTTCTTTCTTTCTTTCTCTGTGTAGATGGTGACGCTGTTCTTGGTAAAGGATTCCTGTAATGGTTTTGTAAGGTGCATTTGCATTACGGGAGGTAGTTTGTCGCCATTGTTGAAAACTTGAATCCATAAAAATACATTTATGGAATATGATGATAAAATTTGTAATTTTTTTTTTTCTCTTATAGTGTGAGTAGTGTAGTCCACATGTAGTTTTCGCTTATTGTTGTCACTTCTAATCACAATAATACCAAAGTAATCTGTAGTTTACGAGTTTGAATTCAATATCTTTTATTTAAGGTGAAGCATATTTTTTTAAATCGTTATTCTTTATTGAATGGTGTTGTAGATGAATAGTGTCATTATCTCTTTCAGATATTTTGTTTAAAAAAAAAACATAATACATGGAATGGTATAAATCATAATTGGTAATGGAACGGCATGTACATAATTGGTAATGGAATGGCATATACATAATTGGTAATGGAATGGTGATATACATAATTGGTAATGGAGTGCTATAATTCATAATTGGGAATGGAGTGGTATGATTCATAATTGGTAATGGAGTGGTATGATTCATAATTGGGAATGGAGTGGTATGATTCATAATTGGTAATGGAGTGGTATGATTCATAATTGGGAATGGAGTGGTATGATTCATAATTGGTAATGGAGTGGTATGATTCATAATTGGGAATGGAGTGGTATGATTCATAATTGGTAATGGAGTGGTATGATTCATAATTGGTAATGGAGTGGTATGATTCATAACTGGTAATGGAGTGGTATGATTCATAATTGGTAAGGGAATGGTATAATTCAGAAAATTGGTAAGGAAATGGTAATATGCACAATTAGTTGTGGAATGGAATATACATAAATGGTATAAAAGGGTGTCTTGCAAAGGAAACGCTTAACACATTTTGATGGAAGGTTGTTTATCAAGTTATTTTCTTCTTTCTTTCTCTGTTAGCTGGTGACGTTGTTTTGGCTTTTTCTTAGTAAAAGATCTCTTTAATGGTTTTGTAAGGTGCATTTGCATTACGGAGGTAGTTTGTCGTCATTGTTAAAAAACTTGAATTCATAAAAGTACATTCAAGGAATATAATAATAAAACTTGTAATTTTTTTGGAAGATAATTTTTTTTCCTCTTAGTGTGAGCAATTCTATTTTTCCCACATGTAGTTTCCACTTACAACAGTTCAAATCACAATAATATCAAAGTAGTTTACGGGTTTGAACTCAATATTTTTATTTAATATGAAGCATCTTTTTTTTAAATCTGTATTTTTTATTGAATGGTGGTGTAGTTGAATAGTGTCATTATCTCTTCAAGATCTTTTATTTTAAAGCTCCATGTTAAAAATTCTTAAAATGTCAAAAATTCTTAAAATGTCAAAAATTCTTAACGTCCAAATAAATACACTGAAGTGACAAAAGTCATGGGATAGCAATATGCAAATTTTCAGATGGCAGTAGCATCGCGTAGAACAGGTATAAATGCGCAGTGCTTTCGCAGAGCTTTCATTTCTGTTCAAGTTATTCATGTGAAGAGGTTTTGACGTGATGGTGACCGCACGACGGAATTAACAGACTTTGAACGCGGAATGTTAGTTGGAGCTAGACGCATGGGTCATGCCATTTCGAAATCGTTAGGGAATTCCAACATTCCCAGATCCACTGTGTCAAGAGTGTGCCGAGAGTATGACATTTCAGGCATAACATCCACCATGGACAGCGCAGTGGTCGACCGCCTGCACTTAACGACCGAGACCGGCGACGTCTGCAAAGAGTCGTAAATTCTAACAGACAAGCAACACTGCGTCAAATAACCGCAGAAATCAATGTGGGACGTACAAGGGACTTGTCTGTTAGAACTGTGCGGAGAAATTTGGCTTTCTTGGGCTATTCCAGCAGAAGACCGACTCGAGTGCCTTTACTGATAGAACGACATCGCTTGCAGCGACTCTCGTGGGCACGTGAGCATATCGGTTGGTCCCTAGATGAATGGAAAACCGTGGCCTGGTCCGATGAGTCACGATTTCAATTGTTAAGAGCTGATGGTAGGGTTCGAGTGTGGCGCAGACCCCCCACGAAGCCATGGACCCAAACTGTCAGCAAGGCACTGTTCAAGCTGGTGGTGGCTCCGTAATGGTGTGGGCTGTTTTTTCATGGCATGGACTTGGTCCTCTGGTGCGACTGGACCGAACATTGACTTTAAATGCTTATGTTCAGCTACTTGGAGATCACTTGCAGCCATTCATGGACTTCATGTACCCAAACAACGATGGGATTTTTATGGATGACAATGCGCCATGTCACCGGGCCACAACTGTTCGCGATTGGTTTGAAGAACATTCTGGACAATTCCAACGAATGATCTGGCCACCTAGATCGCCCGACATGAATCCCATCGAGCATTTATGGGACATCATCGAGAGGTCTGTTCGTGCCCAAAATCCTGCACCATCAACGCTTTCACAATTATGGACGTCTATCGAGACAGCATGGCTCAATATTCCTGCAGAAGACTTCCAACGACTTGTTGAGTCCATGCCACGTCGAGTTGCTTCACTTCCGCCGGGCGAAAGGAGGGCCGACACGATATTAAGAGGTATCCCATGACTTTTGTCACTTCAGTGTATTTTTCTTTCGATCATCCTTAAAATAAACTCCAGAATCAATTGCAACAAAAAAATTCTTAATATTCAAATAAATATATTTCTTTCGATCATCCTTAAAAGAAAACCCAGATTCACGATTGCAACAAAATCTTAATATCCAAATAAATATGTTTTATTTCGATCATCCTTAAAAGAAAACCCTGAACAATTGCAACAAAAATCTTAATATCCAAATGAATATTTTTATTTCGATCATCCTTAAAATAAGAACTAGATTCACAATTGCAATAAAATTCTTAATAGTATCCCAATGAATATTTTTCTTTCGATCATCCTTAAAATAAGACCACTATTCATAATTGCAACAAAAATCTTAATATCCAAATAAATACGTTTCTTTTCGATGATCCTTAAAAGAATAACGAGATTCACAATTGCAACAAAAATTTGAATATTCAAATTTTTTTCTTTTCGATCATCCTTAAAAGAAAATTCAGATTCACAATTTCAACAAACAAACAAATGAAACAGAAAGAAAGAAAAGATTGACTTTAATCGCCCCAAAAGATAATACCACCATGCCATATTTTCTTTCTTATGGCCATCCATAAAAGAAAACCCAGATTCGCAGTTGCAACAAAAATCTTAATATCCTTCTTCCGATCATCCTTAAAAGAAAACCCAGATTCAGAATCCAAATAAATATTTTTCTTTTCGATCGTCCTTAAAATAAAACCCCGATTCACAATTGCAACAAAACAAATAAAGAAGAAAAAGAAAAGAAAGGATTAACTTCCAAAAGGTAATGCCGCCATGCCCAAGAGGGACACCGGGGACAAAAAGACCCTCCAGGCAGAAATGGGTTAGAAGGGCACAAAGACACCATACCGTTCTTCCATTCTGGAACATCGTCCTCTGGGGAGATCTGCTGTGAGTTGGGTGATGAGGAGCTCAGTTACGGTTGAGGTGGAATTCTCATGGAATGGAAGTGTCGAGACCCAGCCATGTGTGTTTACCGGTGATTACCTGAGGACTTCCGGACAGGAAACGACCTTGAGGGTGGCACCCCCAATTGTCTTTTTCTCTTTCCATTTATTTCGGGTTGTGTCAGTGGGACTAATCAAGAGATAATTCCACTGCCTCAATTTTATTGGAGAGTGTTTAGGAGTGGGAGGATGGAAAGTTTCGGCTGCAGTCAGCGTGTTATGTACACTAAACTCATCGGGGATTTTGATGTAAATGTGTGTATATTTAGTTCTTTAAATTAAAATTATTTTAAAATGAAAAAAAAATCTATTGGATAATTATTAAATACTAAATTCCTCAACAATGGAAAATAAAAATAAAATGTTATCAGTGGTGTCATAAAATGGGTCTATTAAGAAAATGTACAAATAATATAATAATTCTGATAGTATGAATAGTTTACACAATTTTTCTCGTGATTTGAGTGTTCAGTTATTTTTTTGAAGATACCATAACTCACTACATTTATGAAAAATTTCGGATATTGTATATAGGATTGCAATATCGGACCAAAAGTTCAATACCGGTATTCGGTATTTTTTAGATCTTAATACCGATAATAGAAATTTTAGAAAAAAAGAAAACACAGGTTTTTTTTTTCATCATGTTTCGTTTTTAAATGTGTATGGAGTCCGCTGTACTCTTCCTCCATTCAATTTGATAAATCTTGAAAATTTTTTTTTACATTGTGCCACCATATTATTTTTTCATATAAATAATGAAACAAAACCGAAGTATTATCAACCGATTTTTTATGTTCTTTAAAGTTATTCTTGTTCATTATTATGGGGTATTATTTATATAATAAATCTGAAAATATTTGGAACTCTAAAGTATGATATGCAAATACAATATGAATAACAGACTCACCAATTAAAAAAAATATCGAAAAATTACACTTTTTTCATAACTACAACCTTGTTATCACAGATAAGAAGCTGTAGGGTAAAGTCGTCTTCCCAATTCAATTGCAATGAATTCATAGTGAACAAACTTTATTATTTATGGTATACTAATGTAATGTAATCAATATCTACGAGTTCTAAAATGTTGTAATTCGAAGAAAACAATGTGAATCTTTTAATAATAAAAATCATATCACATTGTTGTATTTCGAAGTAAACAATGTGAATCCTTAATAATAAAATTATGGTTCTAACACATTGTTTTAATTCGAAGAAAACAATGTGAATCTTTAATAATAAAAACCATGGTTCTAACACGCTTTAATAATAAAATCTTTAATAATAAAAATTAATTTGAAATTCCTATAGCTGTAGGGTAAAGTCCTCTTTCGAATTCAATTGCAATTAAATTCATGCCGAACACACTTTATTATTCATGGCATACTAATGCAGTCATTTTCTACCAGTTCTAAAATGAACACAATCCATTCATCATCTGCTGCTTATCCCACGGTATTTAGTCAGCAGGACTCAACAGCAATACACGAAACAATATTTGATTCATGCCAAAGCTCCAACAAAGCGAAGCGTGCTTTAATTCCGATGTTCCAAATTGGCTGCGTGCTTTTAATTTCGCCATGGATTCGTTAATTAATCGCTAACAAGCAGCGAGAGCACCTCGGGCTTGCACAGTCCATTGGCAAAAGCAAGTCTCCGCGTATCATCATTAGGGAAGTATTAAAAGTCATAGAAAGCCTATTAGTTGGATGGGTTCGCATTGAAGCAAGATCTCCTGGTGGGGCTGAATCATCTTTATGGATGTAGTACAAGACTCGAGTGTTTTTTGGGTTAATGAAATCCGTTGGTCTTTTTCATTAAAAATAAGGATCAGTTGAGAGAAAGAGATTTAAGTCCATGGGAAAAATACATAGACGCCTATTATGTTAATTCGTGATTTTTTTGTCATACGAATTAATACTTATATGAGAAATATTCTGGCTCATAAATTTGTATTACATAATACGTCTGAATAAATTGAGTCCTAATTTTTTTGTATTACAAAAGCGTAAGATAAATTATAAATTGCTATCAATTCTTGATTTTTAGAAAATGAACATATTCCTTAACGTTTGTATAAAAAAAGATAATACAAGATTTTATAATTCGAAATTTCTTCTTAAAGCAAAATGCAAATTGATGCAACGATATTGTTAACATGTTATATAAATCAAACTATATTATAATTTTATATGAATGCAAGCTTTAGCATCTTAATCTCTTCATTGAGGATTTTTTAAAATGAAATAAATAGTTTTATTTTTCTAACGTTATATCTTTTTACATCGAAATTTTTTTTAATTACGATTTTTTCAACTTTTTTTTAAGGAAAAAAATGTGTTTATATTACATATACGTAGAAAAGAAATTTTTGTTTCATATGAACTTTATTTAAAAATTTGTACCTAATCTAAATTTACATTATGTTGGCAAAAATGAATTCAGTCATGGTTTTAACACGTAATTCGAAAAAACAATGTAAATCTTTAATAATAAAAATCATGATTCTAACTCGTTGTTGTAAATATATATATATATATATACACATACGGCAATAGGAATTTGAAATTAATTTTTATTATTAAAGATTCAGATTCTTTTCTTCGAAATACAACAACGTTCTAGAACCATGATTTTTTATAATTAAAGATTCAGATTGTTTTTCTTCGAAATACAACAAACGTGTTAGAACCATG
This sequence comes from Caerostris extrusa, assembly GCA_021605095.1. NCBI lineage: Eukaryota > Metazoa > Arthropoda > Arachnida > Araneae > Araneidae > Caerostris > Caerostris extrusa. Next base: position 9,036 of record BPLR01000908.1, on the reverse strand, counting down.
ATTTTTATGATTAAAGATTCAGATTGTTTTCTTCGAAATACAACGGGCAACGTTATAGAACCATGATTTTTATAATTAAAGATTCATATTGTTTTCTTCAAAATACAACAACGTTCTAGAACCATGATTTTTATAATTAAAGATTCAGATTGTTTTCGAAATACAACAACGTTATAGAACCATGATTTTTATAATTAAAGATTCATATTGTTTTCTTCGAAATACAACAACGTGTTAGAACCATGATTTTTATGATTAAAGATTCAGATTGTTTTCTTCCAATTACAACAACGTGTCAGAAACATGATTTTTAAGATTAATTTGTTTTCTTCGAATTACAACATCGTGTTTAAACCATGTTTTTATTGTTGAAGATTCACATTGTTTTGTTCGAAGTACAACAGCGTGTTAGAACTATTTAATGAATTAATTTTTTCCAACGTAATGTAAACCAATTATGTCTCATAATTGGGATATTAATGCATAATACTTTAGTATTTTCTGAAAAGATTTCCGAATTAAATGATTGTATGATAAAAAAATGTCACATTTGTATTGAAATATCAACGGCATCTCATTTTTTTTGGTGTTAGGTGGCATAAATTAATACATCAGAGATTATAAAAAAAAATTATATAAATAATTATCTTTATTAGATATAGTAAAGTGGAGCTTTTGATGGCCGAGAGTGACTAACGCTCTTTTGAGTACGAGTCCAGGCGTTACCATGGATGTTTGTAGTGGTTCAGAATCTACTTAAATGGTAGATCCGGGTCTAATATGACTGTAGTGATTTTTGTGTGTGGGCTGACAACCCTACTTTTAAAAAAAAATCTAATGTTTGGAATCTGCCAGTAGGCAGACTTTGTCTTTTTACAGTTAGTGTTGTCAAAGCCAAATCTCTACTGTTACATTAGATGGGACCTATGATTTAAGATGGGTGAATTCCGTACAAACATCCATAGCCTACGGGACCCAAACCTGTGGCACACAGCTCTAGTTACTCTCAGGACTCCACGCATTCCAAATAAATTCAATTCAATAAAACACGAAAAAATGTTCATCTAACAAATTATAAAGATTTTATTTATTTTCTTATTCAAATGAATATTTTGATATTTTGTTATTTAAATAAAATTAAATTCATACGCGTAAATTATAAATTTCTATTGAAAACCGCAATCACCTTAGTTCCCAAAATAAAATGTACCACTGCAACTAAGAATTCAACGAAACATTACTATAAATGGTAACTGTTTTTTTTTTTTTTTTTAAATCAACTCACGATGTATAAGTTTGTTTTTAAACACTTTTGAGCATCATATATATCTTGGATATATAAGTGATGTAAGTATTTATCGTATATATCAAGGATCGGTCTATATCTAGTATATCGGATCAATTGTTTTACTACAATTGATCATGATATATACTAGCATCTTGGATCTTAAATGTAATAGTTAATTTGTATGTGAGACCAAACAAATGTACTAAAATATGTACTAAACTAAAAATTCAACGAAGCGTTAATATAAATGCATTAACTGGTATATTTTCTATAATTAACTCACGATATATCAATTTTATTTTTAAATACTTTTACACCATATCTCTTCCTTTTCCAGATTATTTAGTTTCCGTCATAAACTCAACTTCCTATCTATCCTTTCACATTTCACCAATTACAAGAAATGATTTATTTATTATTGGTCATCTACAAATTATTATTTTTTTTATTATTATTAGCAAACAGCTCCCATTTCCAAATGATATAGCATGGATGTGAGTGCTCTCCAAAATAAATTGTTTCCACCCCAAATGACCAACGCTCGTGAAGTATTTTTCCCGTTACAGTGTAATAAGTAATAAATGAACAACCCTCTGCTCTAATGGGTGAGACATGAAAGCGAAAAATGTAATGTATATATAGATATATATTTCGAAATGTTTTTTGTGCAAGGTTTCGTTTTTGTACATTACATCTCATTAATGATATATGATCGTATGTGTCATTAGTTATCAAACAATGTTTGTATTCTTTTGTAGTTCTGCTAGTAAATAACGAATGAATGATATTTGTTATTAGTCTTTGTTATTAGATTGAATACCTAAAATAATCAAGGTTTTTTTTGCAATGCATAGGTGGAAAATATTTTCTTGCCAAAAGGTCAAACTTAAAGGTTATATGTGATAACTTGGACAGCATATCGTAACATTTTATTATTCTAATTGCTTTTGAAAAATATTTCAAATTTACCAAGTTGTGGGTAATTTTTAATATTTTTTTTTGTTTGTTTTTTGAATTTGGAGATCAAAATATGTTGATTTCCATCATTCTTGACTATTTTACAATATCAATAAAAAGAATGAAATCTTTTGAACGATTGAAAATTTTTTTTTTTTTATTAGAACAATTTCTTTTATGAACTTTTAAATTATGATTTTTTTTTAATACAGAATTAAAAAATGAATTGCAAATTAGTGGACATAAATAAAATCTTTGATAGAATTTATATAAATTATTTAAATTGTAATATAATATTAAAGTTTTATAATGATAAAATTATACGTGTCTAATCCTCAATGTCCTGCAGTGGACGGGGCACTCTGGAAGGAGGTAAGGGGGAAAGGGCAGCTTCTGTTGAGATGGAGCACCCCGTAGATTGAAGTCTGACTTGGCTCCATGTCGCTGAAGAAGTAGGGCATTGCCTTTCGGGAGGACTTCTTAGCGGAACCACCTCTTTGCGTATCGTATGGGAGAAAGCCCGGAAAACTCCCAGGTAGTCAGACTCGCAAGGCAAGATGCTGAACATCACAAACGACATCGAGTCTCCGATTTTTGAAAAAGTATCTACAGCAAAGCCGCCAGCGGATTGAACCTCAGTTCTAATCCTCGGATAATCCTGAATGGCCGAGTGTCTGGCGCTTCTTCTCACCCACATAATTATCAAACAGTAAAGGCGCAACTCAATTTTAGACACAGTGATGATGATGTGTTGTAGTAGTTATTAGCCCTAATGCTCACCAGCGCACTGCACATTTGCCACTGAGCTGCTAATCGGGCATGATAAAATTCAAATTTTCAATATAAAAATCTTAATTTAAAAATTAAATTATTATGAACACAATATACTTTTTTAATTGAAGAAACTTGTAATTTTCAAAGGATTTTTTGTATAATATGTCTGAAAAAAAAAACTAAATAAAAATAAAAAAAATTTAACAACAAAAAAAAAAAAAAAACAAAAGTTAAACACTTTTTAACACACCATTTATACTATATATTGTTGGAAAAAAAAAAAGGCAAAATACTTTTTATAAATATTTTTTTACTTATGTACATCTGATGCGGAAGTTTATAAAGTTTGTTAACAATTTTTTTCTCTCTTTTGCATTATCCAGTTGGCAGCACAAAACGCGTATAATAATAAACTGCAACGACTCTTAAAAGTGTTTTTGAAATACCGGAAAACGAATAATTCTGAATGCGGACGCAAATTTAGAACTATGCTTGCGTAGCATAAAATCGACCATAAAAACTCCGTATTTTTTTTAGCATTTAACACAACATGGAAATGAATTTTTGCTCCAACAACTCTGCTACTTCCCAAATTTTTTTTTTATTAACTTTCATGCCGTTACCTCCAGTTAGAATTTTCTGTCACTGGCACGAGACTCGGTATAAGTTTGTTAAAACTACTGAATTTTAAAAATTATTTAATTTTTTTGTGTCTGTAGTAATTATTTAATTTTATTCTAAATTAGCATTTAGATAAACTTTTTTGTGCCCTCATATTTATGGACGCATATTAACCAATGAAATAATGAAATATACTCTTTATTGAAATAACGTTAAACAAGAGTTTGGTTAACAAATAAGTTGTTATATTCTAAAATTCTTCTGGTTATATGATTCTAAATGGAATTTTTTTTTCTTGTTTGTCTAAAATTTTAAATATTGATTTGGTTTGCGTAAAGTCCATTTCTCATTTTGAATGTTTATTTAAACTCAAAATTTTTGTCAAAGTTAAAGAAATAAACACGCTGTTTTAATTTCTTTTCAATTAATAATTTGTACTTAAAAAGTCAAATTTTCGATTAAAGTTTCGATTTTTATAAAAATCTCTCCCATTTGAGATATTTTTTAAATTTTTTTTTCTTTCGCAATTTCTTATAGTTCTAAATTATTTTAAATATTTTTATGTTTTAAAAAATAAATTTCCTTACTTAATATCAAATATTTTTTTTAAATTTATATATATGATGTAACCGTGCTGCCTCTTACACTGGTAAGAGCAACCTCTGTATCGTTCAAGAGAAACGGTCAGTAAGCCTCAAGATTCGATACCCGAGAAAGGAAGTACAGTGCAATCACGCGCTTCTGTTGAGAAAGATTAGTTCACAGTCTCAAACACCTAGAGTAAATATATTTAACAATCCTGCGTAATAGTTGGCCCACAGATTCTCACCAGGGAGGGGAAATATCTTATACAGTTCTTATCTCTAGTGATATCTTATACTATCACACCCAGCGCACCCTGATTATCGGGTGTTTGGCTTAGAAAGTGGAATCCTTCCACAAAATCTATAATTATATCTTTTTTAAAATGTATTAATATAGTCTGTGTCTAATTGTATGTATATAGTGTTTGCGCATGTAAATAAAGCTGGAATTCTCTAGCCTGTTCCCCCAGTGTCTGAACCCAAATACACACAATTATGATCCAACTGCACTCTCTACAACGTGGCATCCAACATGGGGCCCTTGCCCATATATATATATATATATATATATATATGGGCAATATATATATATATATATATATATATATATATATATATATGGGCAATATATATATATATATATATATATATATAATTTCTTAAATATCAGTTCTTATAATCTTTAACTTATTGGTTTCCTTAATGAAAAATAATTGACTCTGATTACATTTCATGAATAACTTTTGCACCATAAAAGAAAAGAAACTGTCTATGGTATTTATATTTAATTTCTTTATACAAAATGAAAACATAAAATAATAAAAAAAAAAAACAGCTAAATGATTTGCATATGCGTATTTGCCATGTATTATTTATTAATAGGTATAAAACGTTAAGTAAAATATTTTGTTAATACTTAAACGTTTATTTCTTCATTGAACTATAAAGATGGATAAAAATTTCCTGTTTTTAACGACCATCTTTATAAGATAAAAATTGGCAATTATATTTCTAACTTAAAATGAGAGCATTTGATAAGAAGGGTGGCAAGTGGATCTTTGGCGGTCTATGTTTTACCCTACCATTATCTTTTTATTTTCTCGCCAACTGCACACCATAATACGGCTTCCTAATTATATCTTTTCACTTTGAACCTTCTTTTTTCAGTACTTTTAATCTTAATTCTTCCCAAACTCTTATCTGGTTCATTATCCAATAACATCCTCTACAGGTATCGAGACCGCACCCTCTGTTCTGTAACTCGAGACCCCCCAGGTTCATTTTTCGTACCTAATGCACACCACTCGTGATTCTATCCCCCTCCCCCTTTCCATCCAGGTGAGTGCCCAAGGTCGGCGACCCAACCTTCCGGTATTCTACACACACACACAGAAGAACTCGCCCAACGCATTGCCCAAATGCTTACGATATCTGGTTCACTCCGTGGAATTATCTGCCATCTTCTGCTGCCAGAATGGGGAAGAAGCATGGGCATGGGTGAACAGCTGTTAAATATGGCCACGCGGCACGTGCAAGGACTCCGTTTCTGTTCTGTTCTGCGATCTGACCAGGTGGAATGTTCCGGAGTGATTGAAATGTTCCGTGTTGGCTTTGTTTGAGGAATGGTCGAGAAAAAAGATCGTATCGACATCATAGATTAGTTTTTATGCCACAATCAGCTATTTTTTTTAATCTGTGGACTCACTTGGCCATTTTGCTACTTAGAAAATTATATCGAAATTCTATTAAATTAGATCGAAACGCATATATAATGCTTAGAATGTAAAGTTGTGTTTTATCTTCCATATTAATCTTCATCTAATTTGAGATTTATGAATGCTCTGTTTCAATAATGTTTTATTCTTGGAAAATATTTCTCTGTTCCAGTGTAGAATCTTACTAATATGCATCTACTTGCCCTTTAGTAGAATCATGGTATCTGAAAATCCGTTCTAATCAATTTTACATTGAAGGACACTGAAATATAATTTGGACTAAGATGAAAAATCATATATTTAATAAACTTTTGAAGAAAATGAGCAATTAATCATGCCGAAATCAATACTAAATATTAACTGAAATTCTTTGGAGCTGTAACAAAATGTTATTATTTCATACCAAACAAGCTGAAATCTAAAATGATATTCATATACCACATCATACCATACCATATTTTTTCTTATGTTTATCAATCCAAGTTTTCAATAAAGATACTCGTTTGGCATCACAGTTAATCAAAAACTGTCCAGTTTAAATTTTGCTCCATAGTTATGAATGAAAGCATTGATATAAATGATAATGCTCAACTAGCGTTATTTATAAGAGGTGTCGATGAGAACTTTTGAAATTACCGATGAACTGGCATATACATGGGGACGTTAAGGGAAATTACAACAGGATGTGATATTTTTGACGAATTTCTGGAAGAGCTTTTTAACTTTGAAAGTACCTATAACAAATATATGTAATATCACGACAAAAGGAGCACCAGATATGAAAGGAAAAATCTGGATTTCTTAAACTCTTTTAATTAAAATTATCCCATGAACATTGTTGTCTTTCTACATTGCGTTATACATCAAGATGGCCTGTGTAAAATCTGCTTTGAATATGGAAACCTGCGCTCAATGTAATCGTGAGGCCTGTAAATACTATTTGATCCTCCGTGGACTTACTCACTGGCAAATTCGAGATTTTCTTCAGTCCATGCAGTCTGAATACTCTGATGTGCTGTATTACACGAAAGTAAGGTGGCTTAGTGCAAGATGTGTTTTCGAACGAGTTTGTCAATTGTAGGACGACACTGTGTTATTTCTTCCATTAGAAACAGTGTTCTGAGAAGTGTGAAATGTTGAAAGATACAGCATAGTTTACTTTACTTGACAAAACACTTACTTTAAAAGGTTTACTTATTTGAGGTAAAAATTTATTTATCTGGTCAATATCTAGTTGGGCAACTAGTGTAGAGCGATTTATCTCATTTTCCGAAATTAAATTCAATACTTTCAGTGAATGAAGACAAGTTTAGAAGTTATGAAGGTGGCCTGAGAAAATTGTATTTCAATGCCAATCAAAAAGAATTGAATATTAAATTTGAAGATGAAGACTGAGTTGCAATCATCTCAGACAGTTGTTTCTCAATGTTCCAAAATAAGACTTAATAAAAATAAATAAAATAAATCATTGTCGAAAGCAAGCTTCCAAATTTAATATTTCACTCCTAGAAAATTTGTACTATGTTTGTTTCCTCTTATATACGTGAACAGCGTCCTGGTGGCCAAGTGGCTAGCGCTCTGGCCTTTGATATCCCAGGCTTGGGTTCGAATCTTGACGGTGGCATGGATGTTTGTTGGTGGTTCGAAATCCACTTTAAACCATAGGTCCTGTCAATTCATTTAGCCCGAAGTGTGCATAAGATGACCGTAGAGCGACAAACCAAACCAAACCAAACTATATACGTGAACAAATGTTACTCTCCCAAACTAGAAGTTTGCCCATCACTTTCTAGACCGGGGATTTCCAACTTTCCAGCCTTGAAAAATTACTGTTTACTTCAGTAAGTACCAAGGGCGTTAAGGGGGTCGTTTTAATTTTTTTGCCATTATCTGTAATTTCTAAACTAGTCTCCGAGTACGGCAGGATGTTCACTGGTTTATAATGTTGGTGGGATTCATTTCAATTATTTGTTAGTTGTTATGCTTAAGTTAAATTTTCTGCGTATTATGCTTGTCATTAAGCTTCTTTTTTAAGTCAATAAAACCGAGTTATTATCATTCTGTGTTTTTATCCAACTTATTACAGCAACAATAAGCTATTTGCTGTCGCGGGCCGTAGTTTGAAGACCCCTGGTGATTGGACAATATTAAAAGACAGACTGCATAAGAATGCGACTTATAAAATGTTTAACAAAAAGATTTGTGATGTTAGATTATTGTCAACTGTAAATGTCAGCAAATTAAATATTCTGAGTTTAATTATTTTTTTCAAACTATAACACTTTTTACCATTTTTCTATTCCCTCTTAAGACATTGCTGTGCTCTGATTAATACACATTCAAAAGAATTGCTGAAACTTATATAAAAAAATTTAAATGCATTTAGTTAATTGCTCACAAAGAAAATTAAAAAAATTCAACACTACTTATAAGAAAAGAAATCCTATTCAATTTGAAATAAAAAGAAAAAAAATATGCGGAACAAGTCAGGATTGCATTTTTACAAATGTTCTAATTTTTTTAATTCTCCTTTTGTGTAATTGCAAATACTCGAGAAGCATCTGTTTCAACAAAAAACATTAAATAACCAGACCGCATAAACTCTTACACACAGTATGAGACTTTTCAATGGCAAATCTCTATTTAAAAAAAGAAAAAGGAAATAAAGAACAAACATTAACTAACCTCTAGAGAGTTTCCAAAATGGCGTCTTACTGTAAATCCCTCATTGAATTTCGCTTACCTAATTCCAGAAGAGGTCATATGTAGGATTGCGACTAGGGCCATTTCCTCTTTGGACTCATATAAAGGAGCCGCTAGGAGTAACACGCCGACAATGAAAATAAAAACTCTTTTAAAAAGAATAAAAGATAATAACACAGAAAATAAAGTACGAGTTCGAGTCAAGGTCTTGTATAATCGCGAATTTGGAGCGCAACCCTTCCTTATTAAAGTCCAGCTAACAATTGCCATTCCGAAGTTTCCAGATTAGCTAATGAGAAGACGGTAAAAATGTTCTTTTTCTGAAAGAGAATGCCTTTAAAAAAGCTTACCGAAGTTTTTATTCTTCGTTATTGTGTTTTATTATAGAACCTTT
>BPLR01000907.1:0-25533 GCA_021605095.1 Caerostris extrusa | reverse complement strand
CTTACATTACTCTAAATCTTCTATTTTTCTTCTTCCTTCTTTTTACTTGCACAAATAACTTCTTAAAATCCATAGCTTCTTTTTAACAAACGTTTTTTTACCTTTTTATTTTTATTTTATTTGAGGTTATATTATAAATATAAATTCTAAAAACGGCTTCATATAAATTCGGGCGTTCGTTTTGCCATTTTATTCTGCACAGTGCTCATTCTGCATCTTTTAGTCAGTCTGCAGTTCTAGTTTATCTTTTTTTTTTTTTTCTTTTAAACTAAAAAATGTTTTAATATCAAATTCATACGTGACTCCTCTGCACCAGTGAACTGAACTGAAAATTAGGGGATGTGTTTCCGAGTATGCTCAGAATAAATGGCGTCTTTATCGTTCCAAGTGTTCGTTATTTACAACTTTCACGTGTAGTTGGCGCTGCTGAGAACGCCATGGTCTTGAAAATGAATGCGTTCGAGTCATTTGCATATCTTATCAGGTTACTTTGAAAGTTTAGCTTGGAACGACGGCTGGCTGCTCTCGTATGAGATCTTTTCTTTCGGTTTCTGAATTTAAATGCACATGCGATAGCATGATTTCGGTGTAGCTCATTTCCTTGCATTGATGGAAAAAATGTGTATTATGTATAGTTTTGCTTCAGAAATCTGTTTCAGAAATTTTTTCAAACAGATTGAATCAAGTAATTTGTTGCATATCATCTTTTTGGTTTTTAATGGTTTTTCAGTTTTTGTAATATGTTTTAAATATTTACATTAAATATAATAAACTTAACATTTTCTATGACTCTTCTCTCTCTCTATTTGTCTTAGACTTTTTCAGATTTAAAAAAAAAAAATTCTTTTTTTTTTTTTTCCACCTCATTTCATTTTTAAATTCACGATTAAATAACAGCAAGAATTATCTAAACTAGCCCTTACCTAACTGAAAGTATGAATTTATCATTTATACTGAAAAAATTAATATTTAAAAAACCCCCTATTTTTAATTGTTATTACAATGTAATGATTAAAAAATAGAAAGATTAATCCAACATTATATAATAGAGATTGTATAATGTTGGTTTAATCTACAATATATTAGAACATGTCTATGGTCTTAGAAAACCCAAAGGAAATTAAAGACGAAAATCTGTAGATAAACTCACTTACAAAAAGATGATTGGTGGAAACCTGTCTAGTCTTTAACTGAGTACAAGCAATGCACATTTTTGCATTCTTGTCCGAATAAATCTAATAACAATTAATGTGGGCCTAATGGCCGATCGCCTAATCATGGAAATTTGTAATATTTTCGGCCATTTGTAAAAGGTGTCGGGGGAAAATTCACAATTTCAATAAAGTATAATGATTTCTTTTCTTGGAATTTGATCTGACCGGGTAAAAATCCTTTTCAATATACAATTTCATCACAATGAGCTGAAACGACAATCTAATTCCATCGCAGGTTTATTTCTCTCTTTATTTGAAGGAAAGAAGAAAAAATAACTCAATGACAAAACTTCTTTACGAAGAGAAAGTGAAGAAAGCGAGATGTAGGTGACCCCAAAATGGCGGTGGGCTTTACAAAAGAGCAGATAAATTTCTGCCGAAGATCTGGGTTGCACTCAACGATCATTTTGTATGACCAATGTCATTGCTACCTCTGTGATTTTTGTCCATTTTTTTTTTTTTTTTTGTTCACAGGCTTATTGTTTTTTTCTTCCATACCCCTGTTGTTTTAAGAAGTTACTTTTATCTGCAGAATTCTTTTTTTTATATGTCTGTGTTACTTTTTATTCTATTCCAAATTCATTCGTGCCAAACAAAGGTTTGGTGTGTTGTACGTGACGTGGGTTTCTTTTATAGATGTGGATACATTTGAAAACTGTTTCATGAACGATTTCGAAATGTGTGTTCCTTGTATGTTAAATTTATTGATAGTTTGTTTTTTGTGTGAGGTACGTTTTTATTTTTATATTTTTCAAATAATTTTATTTTTAAAATATTCATAATTTTTTTTTTCTCTTGAAAGAAATATATTTGCGGTATAACACGTGCATGAAACTTTAATAATATTTATTTAAAAGCGTCCTGTCCTTTTAATATTTTAATGAGGACAGGGAATTGCTTTAACGATAAACTTTGTAATTGAATTGATCAAGGAAGTATTTATCCGCTGTTCGTCCATATATTATATCACTTTTTTTTTTGTAGAACGTACCCTAAGAAATTTGAGATATTTGGAAAATCTTTAAATTTATCAAAATATTGCATAAATTGATTTGTTGTTGTTTCTTATCCCACTTGACCGCGGCCTGGTGGCTAGGTACAGGTTCGAATCCTGGCAGGGGCATTTTCTATTATCGACAGTCTGAGAGTCATTTTGTGCACCTATCATATAACACATTGATTTCAAGAAAAAGAACTTTCCAAAATAAAGTTGATTTTGTTCCACTCTTCCATCATAATGCGGCCTGGTGGCCAGCACTCTGGCCTTTGATATCACAGGCTTTCAGGTTCGGATCCTGCCGGTGGCATGGATGTTTGGGGTGGTTCGGAATCCACGTTAAACTGTAGGTCCCTAAAGTGTGCTGAAAATGACCGTAGAGAGACAAAACAAACTATCCCATTTGGTCGACAGCAACATCTTGACCACGTCCATGAGCCCATGTGTTCTTAAATAATGATAAAACACTTCAGGACTTGATCACAACTGGCTCGTCATAAATTAATTTAAATTATTATATTAGTTAATAAATTCAGTTAAATAATGAAATTTTTTAATAAAAAAATCAAAAATTGATGAAATTCTCATATGCTGGTACTACAAATGAAACGAAAATAATATCATTTGTTCTGTTTTACTAAATAATTAAGCTTTATTTTAAAATAATTTTCATAGACTTGCTTAACTATTTTTAGATTCTTGTAATCACATTATCCTTTTTATAAACTTTATTAACATTGTTAGTATATTTATACTGGTTTGAAGAAAAGTAGAAATCATAAGAATTTTTAAATAACTTTCTTTTGTAACCGTGCTCTCTCCTACCCACTGTACAGGGCCTGGTAGCCAAGTGGCTAGCGCTCTTGGTACCACAGGTTTCGGGTTCGCGTGCCGACGGTACCATGGAAGTTAGTAGTGGTTCGGAATCAACTTTAAACTGTAGATCCCGGTCTGTTTAGCCTAACGTGTGCACAAGATGACCGTAGAGCGACAAACCAAATCAAACCTACGCACTGCACGAGCGCCCCTGTAGCATTCAGAAGAAATAATCAATAGGCCTCGAGACCTTACCGGAGAGGAAGTACAGCGCAGCCGGCTCTACCCTCTGAGAAATGTTTAGTTTGTAATGTCTCATCCCGGAGAAAGAAATATATTCAACGCAACCCTGCTTAATGGTTGGCCTATAGACTCTCAACCGGAGAGGAAATATATTTCGCTCATCCTGCTCGTTTCGGGTTTTTGGCTTAGAAGTGGAATCCTTCCACAAATCTATAATTGTTTTTAAATGTATTAAATATGTTTGTCGTGTTTTTGCGTGTGAAAATAAAGCTGTGAGTTTTAAATTATTCTTAAACCTATTTCTCAACCCAACCACACCCAGTTACAATCCAGCTACACAACCTGCTCACACATTATAATTTTGTTTTATTTTTCAGCTCGAGTTTTGAAAGATTTCACTTTTAATACATTTTCGTTTTTGTTATTATTATTTATAAAATTGTATCTTATATGCATCATGAATATGCTTGCAGTGTTATTAACTTCATGCGATTTAAATTATTGCCATTGCTGCCTTATAAAGAACATTTTAAAAACGTTTCTTTCAACTACTCTTCCTTTTATGATTGTACATTAAAAGTGAAAAAAATCTTTTTTACGGGGCCAAAACTTAAAAGGTTGCGAGCAGTAATCTCGTCCTAAATGGAAGGAATATCCACATGCGAAGGACGGGGACAGGAAACATTAAACCCAAACTGTTCTCCCGAACTGAAGTAGTTAAAATGGTAACAAGCCGCTCACTAAAAAGGGGAAGCTATGTTATGGTAATGACATTCGACGCGTAGTTATTTCTTTTCGTCTGATGGCCTCGAGGTTTTACGTTTCCTGAAATGAACACAGCACTAATGCCTCTCTCTGGCAGTCAGCGTTACACATGGGGAATGGTAATAGTGAAATACCACTTCGGAATCATCGTTTCGGGGAACTGAAAATTCTGTTTCATGATGAGAGGTTCTGATGAAAATGGAAGGTTGCCAAAATTTTTAGAATTGGTTTTTAATTAGCGGAGTTAAATATTTAAAAAAAAATGACAAATAAAAAAATTGTTGTAAAAATAGTATATATAAATTTGTATTAATACCTTAAAGATATTATTGTAAACGATCTCCACCCAATAGTAACTTGCAAGAATTTATATTTTATTTTAGAACAAGAGATTACGATGAAAGAGCTCGATTCGTGGAGCCAGAAGAGGACCAATGGGTGAATAGGTATTTATTGTGCAGGATAGGACTCGAGGTTGGCATCCATCTGGTAGCGGTCATTACATTTCACTTTCAGAAACGAGGAGACTTAATGGAGATTATTACAACGCGTCAAAGCGTCTTACATCGATAGTCAGGCTGCATGGTGGGTGTTGGTCATGTTTTCTTCCATACGACATGCAAATGCTGGGTAGTTTCCGTAAAAGTCCATCCGTATGGCAGTGCATCTGATTGCCCATCAGTGCACTGTTTGTGAAATTTAAGTAGTGAAGCCTGCCGTGTTTGATGTTCGAACATATTCCGATTCTTGATCAATAAGATTGTAGCAAATAAGTGATATTATCTCTGTCTGTCTGCGGTTTTATGTATATAGATATAATAATAAATATATATAATTAAATGTATAAGTATGTTTATTTTAAAGTTTATATATATATAAATTTTTAGATATATATATATATATATATTTTCAGAATCCACTTTAAGGTCCCGGCCTGTTTAGCCCTCGTGTGCATAAAATGACCGTAGAGCGACAAGCCAAACCTAATAACTCTTCCAAAAATTATTTTGAGGATAATCATGATAATGCTGACAATTAATTTCATATCCATCCTTATAAATTATCAAGAAATTAGTTTTTAATTGATTAGTTTTAATAATAAAAAATTCATTGAGAACTGAATCGCTGAATTAAGTTGTCTGTCATTTTGCTAATTAATGTTGTTGTTTTTAATTTTGAAGAAAACATTCCTTGTTATGAAAATGTTCACACGACAGCATTTTTAACAACACAACAACAAACACCACTGAGAATGACGTTTTTCATACATTGTATATCACTCCGAAAGTGAAAGATTCAGTGTGGCAAGGGAGCATGGGAAGACAAATTCCGAAACCCGTCACGATTCCGAAACGGGACGAGTGGACTTCTGCGAAATGCTTTTTCTGGTCACTGACATCCTCGATTCTCTTAGCGAAAAGAAGACATCCGCTGCCGAAAAATCCCTGGAGTCGTGCCAGAGATGGTAGCAGAAGGCGGATATAAATGCACACGAATTTATGACAATTTTCTTCCGACTTCCCAGGGATTGATGTGTGCTGGTGATGGTTTCATTCCTTTTATGGCTTTTTATCGAAAGCATTTCTTGCAACATTTTGCAAAATTATTGCGAAAAAATCCAACGAAATTTATTAATTGCTTACATTTTAAGAAAGCAAAGAAACATTATTTAAGGAAACCATTTATTAGTTCCTTAAATAATATTTTTTTTGTAAATGTTTTCCTATGGCTTTAAAAAAAAATCAATGTAGTATAAAAAAAAATGTTTAATTAATTTCATAACTGCACGGAATTGTATAAAATATTATTAACGAAAAAATATTACATAAAGTTAATATTAAAAATTTGTTATTAAATAATGTGATTTGCTCATTAATAAATTATGCCTATTATGAAAAAAACAATATTAGGTATAATTTATTAACGTGAACTATAGATATTCTTTTAATCTAAAGAAGTAATTTGGGCAAACAAGTAATGACAAGTAATATATTCGAGTCACTTTAATCTTTAAAATTATATCGGTTTTTTTTTTTCCTGTATTCTAAATTTTAATGTTTATTTAATTTGGTTCGATTGCGCTATTTACTAAACATTTTTATATTTGTACAAAAAATATTTTAAGAAGGGCCTAATGGCGTGTCCCGGTCTAATATGACTGTTGGGCGTAGGGCCGACAACCCTATCCGTAAAAAAATCAGCGTCACGGAGCCAAGCCAGACTTCTACCTACGGGTGCTCCGTCACAACAAAAGTCCCCCCTTTCCTCCTTGAATACGTGTGGTCTCATGAATTTGGTCTATATGTTGCTGCCTACCAAGTAGGATAAGAAACAGCAGCATTATTTTTAAGATGAATATCTTTATGCTGGAAAAAAATGGAACTCCTGTCTAATTAAAGTTCATAAATTGTCATAGCATTTTCATGACTCATTTATTCATAAGATCTATCTGCCATTCAAGAATCATTCGTAAGATAAATTAAATAAATTGCTGACACTATTGTACACCAAAATAACTAGATGACATCTAAGTGTCGCTTACGAACTAACGTGAAAAGAGAAATAATTGTTAATCTAAGACTATCGGATTTTTATTAACTTCTTTAAAATGTGATGAACAATTTTTCTTGTATTCCGAATTTTTTTTTTTTTTTTTTTTTTTACCAAGTTTGCCATATTATTTTTAGAATAAAAGTACCAAGCCTTTCTTTCAAAAACCTTTGTTCCACCAAGTGTTAGCTTATTCAACGGTCACAGTTACATTCAAATAGTCTCGAGTTTGTGTTCGAAATTCTTTTTCGCTCATGTGACCCTAAATTTGTCTTGAATGTTTTTGGATTTTTCTACCTCGCCTTGGGTGGTAGGTTCAATTCTATGAACTCTAAATAGATGAAAAAGTCTTGTTTGTAAATAAACAACTGAAGTTCGACCAAAAAATTGTTTATCCAGAAATGAAAAAGGTAAGTTTGATGGTTATTTTCTCAGCAGACCACCCGGATCACGTCGAGCCATTGAAGGTTAGACCGTTTCTGGTAAAAGGTTTCCCCAAAACGTCATTGTATCGACATGACTCGTTAAGACCCATAACAGCGCGTTTGCTTACGTCTCGTTCAAGCCACTGAATGGGTTAAAAACAGCTATTTAATATTTGGATTTGATAATAAATTATAGGACTAATATTGCTTTCAAATATCGGCAACTTGGCCTGCAGTTATTCAAAACTGGAATGATATATTAAATTTAACATTACATATGAAGCACCGCGAAATTCTGCTGTTCCTAATTTCAGTAGTACAATGTGTTGTACAAACATCTTTGGGACACGAAATTCTCATTTTTATTTTTCAACTTATATTTACGACTTATTTATTTGTAGATCTATCCTCGACATTAATATGGAAACTCTCGATTCGTCTTCTTTTAACAAATTTTGAGTCGAGTTCTCAATTTTGGTACTATATCAATCAAGTCTTTAAGAAAATAATCCATCCGTTTCAAAGAGAGTTGGACAAAAAATACTTTCTTTAACCTCAACCAGTAACCTTATCTTTCTATCTGTGGAATTATTAAAAAAATAAAAAATACCATCCAGTTTTATAAATATGATTATCTAAAGAAAAATAAAAAATAAAAGAAACGGATCACAATGCGATGGCCGAGTGCAATGTTTCGACTGATGCTGACCTCAAAGTGTACTCTTGTACGGCGATTTTCTTTTCACTTTCTCAGCAACAATTTGCTCTCCCCCTTCTACGATCTTGGTTTTTACCACGAACATCCGACTTCGTTCTTTGAAAAGAATCTTTCTTATATACTTCTGCAATTGTTTGTTCAGACACTGCAGTTATAAAAAAGAAAAATAATAAATAGCCCGACTGTCTATGGCTTTTTTTTCCGGCGGGTCTGACACACCTTCCCGTCTTCGACAAGGCGTTGGCCTTTCTTTTTGATGTTGGTGGTAGAGCTGACCAACCTTGCTTTGGACAAGGTCGTTGGGACGTTTGCTTCTGCAGATCGCTCTTTAAATTCTGATTGGAGTGAATTTGGGCTGCACATGTGGTTTTGAAATTTTTTTGTGTACACAGAAACCAGTTCGAGGACGTTTAAGATTAATGGATTATACTTGGACTGAATATGGAATAAGTACATAGCATTCTGTGGTAGCCCCAGGTTAACTTTTTTTTTTTTAAATATATATTTTAGTTGAAATCTGTTTATGAAACAATGTGTTCAGGGGCTATAATTTATTGCTCGTCATTGATCATTGGAGGAAAATAAAAGTTTAAATAAATAAACCTGCTTTTTATTCGATAATCTCATATTTTAGTTAATTTTTATATAAAAAGTGGCGCTCTATTTCTGAAAAATCGGTCAATGGTATATAATATCGGTATTTTTTTTAATTTTTGTAGTATTTTTTTAATAAAACACTAATGTGTTTTAAGTTAATCAATGTTGTCTAATTCAATCAATGTTGTCTAATTGGAATTTATTGTTAACTATTTGAATCAAGCTGCAAATGATTGACTTAAAACTTTACAGGTCTTAATGTATGAGCAATTGAGATTGAGTGACTAAACAATAAAAACTGCTTATTTGCACTTGCGACATTGCATTCAAGTTTCGTTTATTATTTTTTAATCTATTCATAGATGAGATAAGTGTACTAAAATTCAAGAAATAAACTTTTTTTTTTTTTATCAAGACTTGATACTTGAGATTTTTCTATGCTTTGCTGTCATTGATGGATGGTTTGATCGTTGACTGATGATGCCAGACATTTGAAACATGTATTAGCATTCAATATTTTGAGACATTCCTTGATATATATAATAGTACTAAGATTCACTGCGGTCTCGTGGTTGAGTGACTAGAGCTCTGGCGCTCGGTGCCACAAATTTCGGGTTCGAATTCCGGCGGTGTAGTGGCGGTTCATAGTGGTTGGTAATCCACTTTAAACTGTACGTGCCGGTCTAATATGACTATAGAGCTTTGGCGCAGGGCCGACAACCCTGTCCCCCTTAAACACCTCGAAATCTATCGGTAGGCTGACGGCCTTGGCCACCATGGGGCTGTTGCACCAATGAAGAAGATTCACTATCTTTTTTCTTATGGTAGTTAATTTTTTTTTTAATTTCATAACCTTTTTTTATTTTACAACCAATTTACTTGTCAATTTCGCTTTATTATTATATATTTTTATTATGTTATATTTTTGCTTGTTTTTTTTTTTTTTTTTTTTTTGTAATAATCAATCGCAAAAGTGATATTCCATAGTTTTGTTTATCAATTTGTGATAGTTATATTTTCACAAATATTTGTTATATATGCTGATACATAATGACAATATTTATGATATGCAAATATATAAATGTTGTGTCCAACTCGTGGCTCAGTGGTAGCGTGCGCCGCTGGTGAGCAATAGGGTTGATGTTCAATCAGTTGGTAGCTTTGTTGTAGAAACTCTTTTGAAAAACGAGGAAATTCGAGGGCGTTTGTGGCGTTCAGCATCTTGTCTCGTTAATTGGACTACCTGGTGGGAGTTTTCCGCATTTTCTCTCATACGATACGTAAGTGCAGGGTACTACCCCTAAAAATCCTCCCTTTAAGGCACTGCCCTCCTTCAGCGACAGAAAGCCAAGTCAGACTTCTACCTACGAGTGCTCCATCACAACAGCAGCTGCCCCCTTCACCTCCGTCCATGCTTATGGGATGTCCTTCCCGCAGTCCACGACACTGAGAGTTAAACACACAACAATATATTAATCCAGCTTGTGTATTTTAGTGCATTATCTAACAAATACTACATTTACTTTGTTGAGCGCAATTTTAAAATTGAACATATTTAGTTTAATAAATATCGTAAATATAATTTTCAAAATAATACTTAGATGAGGATCCTGCATCCAAGCTAATCTTCTAGTCTAGGATAATATAAAAAACATTAAATAAAATATTTAAATGCTTAATAAAGTAATAAACTAAAGTTAAATCATGTTCAATAACTCGGATCTTTTATCAAAATCTGAAAATCTTTCGAAAAAATTTCCAATTATATCTTTTTTTAACTAAAATAGACATATGATGAAGTTCTTTCACACTGGTGGACTGAACAGCGTATTAGTTTCTTGATGATATCTTCTCCTTTGTACAGAAATACTTGCGGATCTATCTCCTCATGTGCAAGATGTTCTTATCTTGTGCGTCATTTTACATCCAGTCAGTCATAAAGTTGAATCTGTCGTGTGTTAACCCTTTGATACGCCGCATTCACGTCATTTACGTGTCTTTTAATATGGTTTCTTTCTGCATTAGCGTCATTTTGAGCAATGATGCTTTTCGAAGCATCCGCATATTTCAGATATCTCCGATTTAAAGCGTGTGATATATATACTAAGGATAAAATGCGCAATTTTCCATTTTTAATGTTGTTCACTGTACCGAAATACTTCAGTTTGGAAATGGTATGTGGTTTTTTTTATATATTCTTATTCCAAAAAAATCTAAGTATTTATTGAAAAATTTTTTAGTAAAGAATTAACTGCTTGAAATATTCGTTTGCTTTATTTTAATTAAATTTCGTTTAATTAAGATTAATTAGTTTGATAATTCATTTACAATTTTTCATTGTATGCTATCCATGTTATAAAATTCTGTTTTCCACTTTCTTGACAATTTATGCATATATGGAAGACAATTATATGTAGAAGGTCAGTATATAAATACAGCAATTGTAATTAATTTTTGATTTGTACTTGTTATAATGTTGACAAACGATATACATTATTCGTTAGTTTGAAATTGAAGGAAAAAACAATATTTATTCATACATTAAATATTTAAAAATTAAACAAGAATCATTGTTTACATTTTTAAATTTTCGACAGAAATTATAAAATAATATATTGTGTATAATTGGCTGTTAATGTTGCATTAAACTAATAAATAATTTTTAATATTTATTTCGATATGATACTAATAAATATTATTTTAATATGATAGTAATTTTTAATTTATAAATAATTATGCCTAGTTAAAAACAATAAATCGTTTTTCGAAAAATACCACTTCAAAAAAGTGTCACATTAATGTAAACATCATTCTCGATATAATGAATAATTTATAATTTAATGGAAAAAAATATTTGTAAAAAAAAAGATTATTATTTTACCTTTAATTTGCTTTATATCATGTACAAGAACAAAATATTTTATAAAAACTCAGCAATGTAACTAACATCTAATTAATATGCCTACTTAAAAACAAATTCGTCAATAAATTATCAATTGTAACTGTGCTTCCTCCTACGCACTGACAAAAACTCTTGCTGCAGCGTTCAGAACAAATCAGTAGGCCACGAGACTCTGACCCGAGAGGAATACAGTGCAACTTGCGCTCCCTCTGAGAAACATTTAGTTTACTTCCTCTCGGCGTGAGAGTCTGTATATTTCGCGTACTCTGAGCATAACTGAGTATCAGGATTTTTGACTTAAAAGTGGAATCCTTCCATGAATCTATAATTATCAAATTATTATTAATGTTTTACATATTGCATGTCTCTAATTGTATGTGTGGGGTGTTTGTGCGTGTGTAAATAAAACTGCGAGTATCTCAACCCAACCACACCCAGTTGCAATCTGATTGCCCAACTTGCACATTAAGTTAATTTTGTTTTGCGATTAATATCATACAAAAATTTAAATTTTCATATTTGTTATCATATTGTCTAATTTTAGTAATTAAATTTTTATAACCCTTTGAATTGCCTTTTATCATATTTAATTACATAATATTGTCACAAAGATGGGACGAAATAAAAACCGAGAAACACCAAACATAAAGCTGAATAAACAGGATATAAAATTATTGGAAAAATGATTATTATATTATTATTATATTACAATCTTATTATAAACATTTTAAACTGCAATTGGAATTTAATGAGTAAAATTTCAGCTGCCCTTTGTAGTCAGTCCATTGTTGTTTTTTAAAAGAAGAAAACCAACTCTTTTTTCCTGGATCCCTCCTTGATTGATTGTAGGAGGAACTAAAGCATTCCAAGGCCTAAGCAATTTCTCAGAGCAGTTTAAAGCAGATTTGATTCATGGCTTTGCGAAATTCTTTCGCGTCTCGGGACTCGAACTGATGGGGGAAAAAAAAAGGGTGGATGCATCGCGATTTCATTAGACTCGCCAGACAAATGGAGACCGGAGTTCGAAAGCCAATCTGTTTCAATAAAATGAGTGTTACCCTTTGAATTGCAACAGCATAAAAACAAAGCAAATCTCTGTGTGTGTTTATTTTTATTTTTTTACTTTTCATTTGGTTTATTGTAGTAATTTTATCCATAAGAATCGATAATTAATTGTAAAAGTTAGTTTCTTAATCGATTTTATTTTTTATGGGAATGGCTGTAGTTGCTGGAATATAGAATTATTCCAGCAACTACATTTTTATTTTTTATTTGGTGGGTTTTGTTATTCTTGGTAGTGAAAACATTTTTTTTTTTTTTTTTTTTTTTGTTAGTTTAAAGACTGTAATGAAGAAGTATCTTTATTCACAATGTCATAAAGCTCGACTTGTGACTCAGTGGCAACTGGTTCCGCTGTTGAGCATTAGGGCGGGGATTTAATCCGTTGTAGATTCTGTTTCAAAAACGAGGAGACCCGATGACGTTTGGGATGTTCAGCGTCGTACCTCGTTAGTCAGAGTTATCCTCGTTAGTTTTCCGGTTTTCTCCCATACGATAAGCAAATGCGGGATATTCCCCCTAAATGACCTCCTTTGAAAGCTCTGCCCTCTTTTTTTTCAGCTCTTCTTCCGAAGGCAAGTCAGATCTCTATCTACGGCTGCTCCATCACAACAGAAGCTGCCCCGCCCCAAGTGGATACGGAAAAAAAAACAACAACATTCAGGCGTACTGATTTATGCCCGTTCCCGTTGGTGTCCTTGTTGTAGACACTGTTTCAAAAACGAGAAGACTCAATGGCGTTTGTGAAGTTCAGCATATTGCCTTGTGAGTCGGATTACATGGTGGGAGTTTTCAGGGTTTTTCCCATATGATGGGGAGCAGTTCTTCCTAAAAGTCCTCCAGGACGGCCCTGTTCCCGTTATACAGCGACTTGTAGCCATGTCAGACTTCTGCCTATGGGTACTCCATCAAAACAGAAACTGCCCCCTTCATCCATGAATAGACTACTCATGGGGTATCCCACCCACACTGCCGGACTCTTGAGGATGAGTCAAAAGGACACTATGTAATAAAAAATAAAACCAGTTGCAATCGTTTCAGCTTTTCTACCATTATTAAAAAGGCGGATTATTATTTTTTTTTTTTTTCCCTGAAAAAAAATTTAAAAATCCAGATTCAAAATATATTTTCCTTTGTGTAATTTTTTTTATCTTATATTAAAAATTATAATTTTTTTTTTTCCTTTAAACCTTTAAAGTTCTTTCCTTTTCATATTTGCTTTTTGTTCCAGGAATATTTTTTCAATAAAAGGAAAAAACACAAAGTCTTCATTGTATTCATCTCTGAATGAGAGAGAAAAAAAAATTATATCTTAAGATAAAGTAAAAAAGTTATTATAATAATAACCTTTGATTTTAAATCTTTTTTATATTCTTTTTATTAAAGATTTATATCGGGTACCACTTAAAACATATGCATAATTTTTTTTTTTTTCAAATTATATTATAAGATCGGTGATTTTTAAAATTTATTTTTTATTTGTATATATTTATTTTTAGAAAATATTTCTCAAAGAATCTTTTATTTCCTTTTGATAAAGATAGCTACTGTATTTTTATGGCTGCTTCTTTCTAAAAGTTGAAATTTAATAATCATCTTTATTGTATTACATACTCACAGAATAATTAAACAAGAGCCACTTATGTTATCATATTTAATAACAAAGGTTTATTATGTGAAGAATAATAGGATGGGTATTGATTTAAGTGTTTTCAAGTACCCATCAGCAAAATGAATTCCATCAAGTGTTTTCATCTTTTGAATGTTTACGCATTGAATTACCAAACATGATAGTATTAGATCTTTTTATTGATCTGTTTTTTTTTTACTGATTTTCGTATCGGGATCTCATCAAGATAAAGAAGACTTAGAGATGAATTGTATCTTTTTCTCTATGAATGAATTTATTATTTTTTCCTTCAGAAGCCACTTACAAATTCCACTACAATCCATTATCACTCATTTATAATTATATTTTAAAATACATATATCATATATTTTAAAATACATATATCATATATTTTTCAAAATACATTATTTTTGAGAGTAATAGCTTTAAAATATTTTTTTATTGAACACTCATTTTCATTATTTTTAAATGCATTATATTTAATGAACAGTTATGTTTCACTCATTTATTACTTTAAAATACATTTCTTTTATTGAACAGCTATATTTTCATTTATAATTTTTAAATGCATTATTTTTAATGATCAGTTATATTTTCACTCATTTATTATTTTAAAATGCATTATTTTTAATGATCAGTCATATTTTCACTCATTTATTATTTTAAAATGCATTATTTTTATTGAACAGCTATATTTTCACTCATTTATAATTTTAAGATGCATTAGTTTTATTGGACAGCTATAACAATGAAGAGAATTTTTTTTTCCTACAGTTTTCTTTTGAATTTTAAAAGAACATTTAAAATTTAAAAAATAAAAAATATATATATTTTAAAACATTTCTATTAATTTTTGCACCGTTTTAAATGCAGCTCATATGGCACGGTGTAACTCTGTTATAATGAAATTATATATTTTACTTTGGTAAATTTATTTAAAAGTGAAATCAGCTAAAAGAGCAGAGAAAATATTTTCAAATCACATAAATATTTAATTTACTTCGTTAAAGTAAAGTAACAAGTGATTATAAATAAAATGAAATTTAAAATAAATCTTTAGCCGAGTTTGTAATAAAACAATTTGAATAAAACTTTTTTTGTAATTCTCTGAAAAAGATAGTAAAAAATGCTTCATACCATTCATCAAAAAAAGATTCTTACCATTTATCCACCAAATAATTTTCTAAATAATTCGTATTCGTTTCGTTCATTTATTTTTCACAAATGTTTACGAATTATTTATTATTGAAAAGCCAAAGAAATATTAAATCTTGAAGTTATAATCTATAAGTTGTATAATACATATAGAGAGTTACAGCGCCATTTGTCACTCTTAATTCTTTTACAGGCAATTTTTGAACTAATTTGAACGTAAAAATTTTAACAATTAAACAATGAGTTTTTTATTTAATTAAAATGATAAGCAGTTCGTTCGATTTTTGATAACACCAAATAAAAAATAAACATGTAAATATCACAATTGTTATATTTAAAGAAATACAAATCTCACCAGTATGAGGTTATTCAATTATCTTTCAAATGCCTTATGGTTAATCATATTGGATATGTTTTAAATTGACCAAGTCTTGAACGGTTAATGGTCACAGATCTTATGAAATATTCTTCTTCAATTGCGCAACAGCCGCATCCCGGTAGGCCATCTGCCTACTGGCAGATTCCGAAACATGAGATGATTTCTTTTTAGGGCTATAAGGTTTGCCAGTCTACTAGTCATATTAAATCGAGACCTACGGTTTAAAATGGATTCCGAATCACTACAATCATCCATGGAACCCCTGGGACTCGATTCCGAAACCTGTGGTACCGAACGCCAGAGCGTTAGTCAATTGGCCAATGAACTATTGATCAATATTAATTTCTGAAAACATTTTCTTGATAGGAAATAAGTACTTGCAATGAAATATCTGTAATTTTGTAATGATGAATGTTTTCTGGATTATAACAATATGAAAAAAAACGAACCTAAATATCATAAATTGTTTTTTGCATTCTAGAATAGACTGTAATATATTCTTTCGCATCATATTCTTTGAAGCCTATCATCATAAATATGCTACAGGCATAGCAATACATCTTCGTCGTATTCAATCGTATCTGTATTAAGTGCTATAATCTTGTAGCACGTTTTTATCAATGTAGTGTTTTTAGGTCAGATGTCTCATTTTCGTTTCCCATGTAGGTATAAAGAGTTGATTTTGCATATTCCACTGTTTTGAAATGTTTTCGATAAGTGGAATCTCTGTTTTGAAAAATGATTTATAAATTCAAGTACCATGATTGTTTAATGGAAACGCAGTTATCAATTTCACACGGAAATGAACGAGGAAAAAAAAACGGAATAAAATTGTGATGTATCGGTTTAAAAAAAAAAAGTGGGTTCAATATTGAATTGTTGTTATCAAATACAAAGAAAACAATCGAGTATTGTAAGTAATGTTTCTTAGAGATAGTGTGTTTAATGCTAATGTATGCGATCAAGGAAATAAATTTATAATAATCCCATAACTCTAGCTATAAAAGTTTAGGAAGATACTAATAAATAATTTTTCTAGAATAACTTGAATCGGTGAAAAAAACACAATTGGGGTTAATATTACAGTTGAGGAAAAGTTAATAAAGGCTCGTTTCTTTTTTATTTTTGTCAACATTTTTGATAGAAAATTACTTGCCACTATAGCAGCCATTGAATAGAAATATTTCTGGTAAAATTTTAATGCTTATACAGAGTGAATATATTCAAAGTCCCATTTTCAAAGTGCTGTAAAAAAAAAGAACCACTTGTCACAATGACTTCAAAATTGAACTGAAGTTACTTAAAGAAGGGGAAACGGTACAGCATCAAAAAAAAAAAGTTCCACTGATTTTTCCCATCCAATTTGGTGTGACCTTGCCATGGTGGGTGGGTTTTCCACTAATAGTGTCATTTTTTTGGAAGTCCTTCAAAAAACCGAAACAATCAAGCACATTGCACAAACACAACAGTTGGTTTAATGTGAAACTCATACTAAATGTGTTGCAATTTCGATTCAAAATATCACGGGCAGCCGAATTCCACTTTCTTTATGCCACTTACAGCGTCATCTATTAATACATTTTGGAACTTTTTTGATGCCATACCGTTTCCCCTTCAAGTATCTTCAGTTCAAATTTAACTTGTTGTGACGAGCGTTTCTTTTTTTTTTCACAGCATTTTGAGAAGTGGGATTTTAATTATAAACATCCTGTATAAAGTTACACTGTTAGTTTTAGTGATAGTTCGCAGAAGTAAAAGTGTACATAGTTTATAACTTTTTTTTTCCTTTGGATTATATATGATTAATAATCTTATAACATTTTAAATTTACAGTAGTTTCTCGTTATATAGCTCATTCACTGGCAACTGGCGTATCATTTTCAAAGTTCCATTAAAACAATACAAAAAAAAAATCATTTAACCTCCTGATCGGAATGATTTAAAGAAAATTAATTTAAATGGCTTACATCAACATATAAACATGCTAATTAATCTCTTTTTAGAGAAAATAAAATCTCTTCTGATCTTTTTAAAAAGAATTTAATCGGCCTTGAATTATGAAAGTTAGTCCGCATACAATTGCATTAAATATTTTATTTTTGCACGTGCTCTTCAGAATAAATCTTATTAAAAATTTTGTAATTTGATACCAAAGCTTTATTCTTTCACAATATAAATTTTATACGATTAGTTTTGGTATGCATGATAGAAATTTAAAAAACAAATTAAAATAACGAAATACATTTCATATGATACACGTCTTTTGAAAAATCTTATTGTTGTAATTAGAACTACTAGACAAATTTCACTCACTTTTGCTGATAATTGTCATACATTACTATTTTATTCGTTGTTGATGTGAATTCCATATAACCATACGTAGATTTTCTTCACAAGGTTGTTTAACTCGTTAAACTTTTGTTTGTGCTAGTCATCTGTATTCAAATGATTTTCTGTTATACTACAGAGAATAGAGCATATTCATTTTATTTACATCACGTATAATTCTTTTAAGTATTCATTTTATTATAAATAGTTTATCATTGGCTTTAAATACATTCCTGTTTTTTTTTTTTTTAAATACGGGCATCGACAAATAATTAAAATAACAAAATACTATATAAAATAGTATTCATATGTAGTATAAAATAGTAGTATATAGTATAAAATAGCGAATATGTACCAGCTTACTGATAACTTACAATTGGAGACACCACTTTTGTCTGCTAATTTTGATCTTTTATGTCATTCCATTGTGGGGCTATTATGTCCCTGGGGTTTCCCATCCTAATCTAATCGTATGGATGAGAAATCTGTAGGTTGGAAGTTCATGTCCTTCCTTACGTAGTTATAGGAACTGCAGATTCGGTTTGGTTGTTTGAATTGTGCTTCCTCTCATTTCAAAAGCCCAGAGGGCTAAATATCAGATCGAATGATTAATGTATCGTTCTAGAAAAATTAAAATTTTTAAATTATATTTGAAACGCAATTTTGATATCAGATCCCCCCCCAAAAAAAAAAAAAAAAAAATTCAGTTCCAATATTTATTATCTTCTCTACAAATAAAATATTTGAAATTAAATGATATCCATTATTCTAGATATTCTGATATAAAATCCAAATTGTTAATTCCAGAAAAAATTTAGATTTTTTTTTTTAAACAAAAACTAGATTGTTTTACTATGCTAACATTTATTCATTATATTTAATACACTTCGCAGTTATAATTTTCCACAATATCGAATGTTCAAGGCTATATATTTCTTAAAACAAAACTGTTGAATATTAAGCGATGGTTTGTTAAACATTTTGCAAACAAACGAACAAAAGTCTGTCCCGAAGGTATTCTTCGTAAGAATTTCCTTTTTCACCGTCTCACTTTTGATAATCGGATAGAAAATTGTTCTTGCGAACCAACCAGTTTTCTTTTTTTTTTTTTTTCCTTTTCGTTTTTCTTTGTCTGTTCTGTCTATATTCTTCGACACTTGAAGGACAGAACAATGTTTTGGAATTCGTATCTCTAAATCTTAAGACCGGCGATTATTATTCCAGTTTTTTTCTTAATGTGTTACATTCTTTTGTGTCTTTTTCTAAGTGTTAACGAAAATATTTTCACTTATGCATTTTACCTATAAGTAAAAAAATATGAAAAATTGGGTGCGTTGTTTAAATTACAACTTGAAATGCTTTAATAAATATCCTTTGGTTCAAGTTTATCGATGAGTATATTTTGTTTTTCTAATGCCAATTTCTTAGCATGTCCCTGAAATAGCAGATTACCCAAGATGCACTTGTGGCCTGATGGCCAATTGGCTAGCGCTGTGGCCATTGGTACCACAGGCTTCAGATTCGAATCCTGGCGGTGGCATGAATGTTGGAGGGGTTCTGAATCCACGTTAAATAGTAGGTCCCGGTCTATTTAACCTAAAGTGTGCACAAGATGATCGTAGTGAGAAACCAAACCAAGATGCTCTATGTGGCTGATTTATAACAAATTACTCATATATGTTAGCAAGAACATGTTGCAGTGCACCAACAAGGTTTGGTTTGTCGCTCTGTAGTCATTTTTAGTGCACATTTTAGGCTAAATAGACCGGGACCTACTATTTAACCTGGATTCAGAACCACTAACAAACATCCATGCCACACATAATCAACATCCATGCCATCAGATTTGAATCCATGCCAGGATTCCAGCCTGAAGCCTGTACACCAACAAGGAGAATAACATCTCATGGGAAGACTTTCAATATTACTACCTCGTATGTGTACGTCTTATGCAGTTGAAAAATATAGCATTCAGACAATTGGAATGTGAATAAAAGACACTTGTCGCAAATACCTTGAATCCACTTGTTTTTCGAAACGGTGGTTTTAACGTACATCAATATAAATAATCGGAATGAATAATGAACTTTATTTTATAAAACCTGTCATCACAGGTTTTCCAGATCAAACCTTAACCGAATTTACATATGAAACTGATAAAGACTCCAAATCGGACTTGTATATCTTACCCAAAGACATCTCTTTCAAGGAGAACTGCCTCCTTGCTGCTCTAAATGCAATAATGTTTTATCTATTAAACACTTTTCGTCAGAATGTGCTCGTTTAAAATGAGTGAGATAACTAAGTTGCTACTAATCTTAATTACTTAATGCTACTATGCTATCTAATGCTACTCTTCCTTTATTAATTGACATCCTGGGAGATAATTACTTTGATAATATATTTGATTTTTTTAAAGGCATTAATGCGGTGCAACTAATTAAAAATATTTTGATAGAAAAATTTTTATAAAATTTAAGGACTTATCTGGCGCTACATAATCCAATACGGCCTTTGCGCCATGAAAACTCAAAAACCAGCCAATCATTTTAGCGATCAAAATTATATCGCCAATTCGATTTGGGGCTTTCCCATGTTTTAAACAAAAATAAATACCATTAGGATTTTTTTCTACGTATTGGTAAATTTTTATGTTAGATATTTAATTAAGTCATTAATATCCAAAACTTTTTATAACTGTATTAGTCCATCTGGTTGTGAAAGTGCAAGCGTTTTCCAATTTTTCCATTCAATTACAAATTTAAACGGGAGATGCCCTGATTGTAAATCAATTTGCATGAATATCCTCTCTCCATTTTAAGCTTCATGATCCTTATCCTCCAGAGTATCCTAACTTTTAATGCCTCATCTCATTTAGAGTTTTAATTACCGTTGAATCTTAAACATGAATAAACACCTAATTAGAAACTCGAAACCCA
Source organism: Caerostris extrusa (assembly GCA_021605095.1). NCBI lineage: Eukaryota > Metazoa > Arthropoda > Arachnida > Araneae > Araneidae > Caerostris > Caerostris extrusa. Next base: position 4,816 of record BPLR01000907.1, on the reverse strand, counting down.
TAATTGCGTTTTTAGGTTTCTAATGAAGGTTTAAAAGTTCGAGTCGATTTGAAATGCTGAATTATTTCATGTCAGACCATCGTAATGATCATCTAGCCTTGCTTTATAAAATGTAAACGATGTGAATAAGATAAATCTTGGCATTAACTGGAAGTCTTAAGTTTCTTATTTATCTGTAAGGACTAAAATGTATTTAATCTATTTACGCGTTTTAATTTTTTCATGTAGTCTATTTAAGTTTGTATTTTTAATAAGCTGCATTTTTTTATTCGCACAAATATATTTCATTTATTTACTTGTAATCACCATCTAAAAATTATTTCTATTACTATATTTTTACTGAAATATAACCATAGAAATAATTTTAATTTTAAATTTTGACTTAATTACATTATTATTTCATATAATTTGTTTATATTTATCAATTCCTTCTATTAGCTCACGCTCTCCTATATATATCTTGTTCAAATTTTCAATCGTTAATAAAATACTTTTATTCATCCAGTCAAGTTCAAATACATTTTTTTTTTTACACTTGTAGTGGATGACACTTCATATTAGTAGTTTTTTTTTTCAAATATTAATTCAGTAATTAAATTTAATTAATTAATTTTAGATTTTTATAGATTTAAGTTGCATATATCTACCAATAGATGGCGCCAGATAACTTAAAAAAAAAAGGACTTTCTGCAATATAGTGAAAAAAAAAAAAAAGTAGAGATTGACTTATAAAAAAAAAATTTTTTTTTTTTTATTACATGTTTAGAATATATTTGTTAATTTATTTTTAAAATTTAATCATACTATGCAGTTTTTAGTATAAGCCAAGAGAAATTTTATTGGCCGATAAAATTAAGTGATTGCTTGTTAGGAGCACGAATTGTTATAAAAATTGTTACTTGTTTTAAAAGAATCTCGCATTTTCTTGTTTTTGTTTACTAAAAAAACAAGATTTAAAATAAAGTGTACTTGTTTTACAAAACTTTAAACCCCTAAATATAATGTAATATATTAATTATGTTTTCAGTTTATAAAACTTGAAAATTTTCTTAAAAAGAAATTTCAAATTGCGCCATTAAATATAATATATTATATTATACTACTAAAACTAAATAGTTTTACAACGGTTACAAAACTCGTGTCATAGCAATTATTTGAAAATTATTGAATGTTACAGTTACGAATAAATAGGGTAAAGTTCATCTTCAACTTATATTGTTACTGCTTCAATTTCATAATTCTAAATAAATTTCAGCTAAGTGAAGTGTCAGACAAAATATGGGCAATCTCTCCATATACCAAACATCCAAACTTGTTACATTATGATTGCTAATAATTTGGCGTCGTTTAACATTTGGCGTGAAAGAGGTCTTGTGAATACTTATACAAACATCCTTTCAAGTAGCTAACTATTGCAAATCGAGATATTTGTGTGTGATTTTCTGGTTGGGACAGGAGTAATGTTGGCGTGTTTGCAAGGAGTGTTGGACTAGACATGGTTGTTAATGCTATGCATTCATTCGACTTAAGCATTTCTGTAACTAGTGATGAGTGTTGAGCATCGAGGATTGTCGCTGTATATAATGGCATGCAAGTGTGGTTTTGTCAGTCACGCTATTTAGGGAAAATTAATTTACCTAAGATATTTATTGAAATAAATTAATTTGTTATGCAATTAAATAGAAATAATGACATTTTTCGTCGTTATAGATGGGGAAAATAAACTTTAAATTAATTTATCTGCTGTTTGTTGTTAAATGTTTTTGGGGAAGGTAATTTAAATGATTTATTTACAATCTGTTTTCAATTAGAAAATTTTGATGAGTAAAATAAAATATTATATTGTTATTTTTATGAAAAAAAGTATCGTATTAATAATTGTAAAAAAGTATTTAAAATATATGTATTGTTAACAGAAAATAAACTTTTATTCTGTATTGTTGTCATTTCTCCAACAAATTTATTGACTTCAATATTGTATTGTTATTTGTTGTATCTTAAAGCTGAAACATTGTTATAATTTAAAGTTGCGTTATGAATATTCAAATACAATTGTTAACCTGGTACATATGCGGAATCATGCTGTGAATGGTACTATACATCATTTTATTTTCTCACTTGATGGGCACAGTGAAAAATTATTTATGGAATTGTAGATTCAATAGCAATAGCTAATGATGAAATTTTCTAGTTAAATGCCAAAGATTTATTAATATTTTCACAATTTACCGCAAAAATACTAATTTTAAAATAATTTAATTGGCCATAACAGTATTGAAATTTAATTTTGGTCAATTTTTACAGAACCTCTATCCCATTTTGATTTGTCTATATATTGTTAGCTTATAGAATCAAACCCTATTCCTTCATTTCTTGATTATATATTTTTTAAGTTAATGGAAAATATTGTCAGACATGTTAACAATTCATTAATATTTTTATAATTGAAAATACGAATACTTTAAAAATTAATAACTAAAAGTTACTGATTTGCTCCTGTAATAAAATACTAATTCAAATAAATAAAAATTAGTTCTCAATTTATTTAATGAATTTATGTGAAGAACTGTATTTGCTTATTAAATGAAAAATATTTGCTGAATTAACTATAACTTATGTGAAATTTTTTTATCATGTTTTGAACCTTTTTTTTTTTTTTTTTTTTTTAATGCTTAATAATCTTAGTAATAATTTTGTAATAATACTTAATAATCTTGGTAATAATTTTGTAATAATGCTTAATAATCTTAGTAATAATTTTGTAATAATGCTTAATAATCTTAGTAATAATTTTTTGTAATAATATATAATCTTGGTAATAATTTTTGTAATAATGCTTAATAATCTTAGTAATAATTTTTGTAATAATGCTTAATAATCTTAGTAATAATTTTTGTAATAATGCAATAATCTTAATAATTTTTGTAATAATGCTTAATAATCTTAGTAATAATTTTTGTAATAATGCTTAATAATCTTAGTAATAATTTTGTAATAATGCTTTAATCTTAGTAATAATTTTTGTAATAATGAATAATCTTAGTAATAATTTTTGTAATAATGCTTAATAATCTTAGTAATAATTTTGTAATAATGCTTAATAATTTGAATAATAATTCTTAATAATTTGGATAATAATTTTGTAATGATGCTTAGTAATTTGGATAATAATTTTGTAATGATGCTTAGTAATTTGGATAATAATTCTTAATGATGCTTAATAATTTGGATAATAATTCTGTAGTGAAATCTTTTCTAATAATTTGGATAATAATTCTGTAATGATCAATAATTTGGATTCTGTAATGATGCTTAATAATTTGGATAATAATTCTGTAATGATGCAATAATTTGGATAATAATTCTGTAATGATGCTTAGTAATTTGGATAATAATTCTTAATAATTTGGATAATAATTTTTGTAATGATGCTTGGTAATTTGGATAATAATTTTATAATGATGCTTGGTAATTTGGATAATAATTTTATAATGATGCTTAATAATTTGGATAATAATTCTGTAATGATGCTTAATAATTTGGATAATAATTCTGTAATGATGTAATAATTTGGATAATTGGATAATAATTCTGTAATGATGCTTAATTTGGATAATAATTCTGTAATGATGCTTAATAATTTGGATAATAATTTCTGTAATGATGCTTAGTATCAATTTGGATAATAATTCTATAATGGTGTATAATTTTACCAATTATTCAGTGCTTTCTTTTTGTTCTTTATATATAAAAAAAAGGAATTGGCTTATATCACATTTACAAAAGAGCATTCAAGAGAACCTGAGAGACTTCAGTTATGGTTTATATGTCGTTGGGAGTGTTGTACTGTTTGATGATCTTGCACAGCAGAAACAATAGATTTGGAAATTCTGTGAACTGTTTGGTTAGCTCTGGTTTACTTGTAATGGAGTTTCGTCAGTATCGACAAATGATGAAATAGTAATAAATGTTTGCTGGCATTGTAAAAGGAATCATTTAAGTTTACGTTTCACTTCAATTGTGAACGCGATCAGAGCTGAGTCCATTTTATTAATTCATGCTATTTCAATAGTTCCTTCTCTATGGTCCATAATTAAGATGATGTTGCTGGAACTCTTTATGCCCAAGATCGATCTGTGTTTTTATAATTGCCAATTAAATGTCAAATAAAATGCCGTTCATTGTTTTGTGCAAGTTGAAATTCATTCAAGTTCATCTGGGCTTTACTTAAAGCTTTTTATTCTTATTTAAAAGGAACTTGCATTGTATTTGAAACCCTCTGGAATAAAAAATGTAACGTTTTCAAAGACGGATTCTGATTAAACATTCTGTATAAACAAGAGCACTTTAAACTTTTGGGAGATTTTTGCTTGTTTGATGTTTCGTGAAAAGGGAATATGAAAGGGAAAAAATGTTACGTTTACTAATTTTGGTTGTTGTTGTTGACGTTTAATTTTGTTTTGCAAATTTTAAATATTAGTACTCAATGAATGTTTAATTTAAAGTTTTTGATTGTGATTTTTAAAATGTCGATTTGATATTTTTATAGAACACAAAAGTTAACGGAAAACAAAATTAATCTTAAAATTCTAAATATATGTCTCTTTTGAAATTTGTATCTGGAGGGCAGAATTTACACCTTCAGGTGTTTAAATTTGATCAAATTTATTTCATGCATAAATTACCACTCTCATTATGAGAAACTTTATTTACATACAGTTTTCTGTTTCAAAGCATTTAATGCTGTCAGTCGAAAATATTTTTAAAAGTTACTGTGTAAAACTTTTCTATAAGCCAATTAAACAAATACTGTGTC